>VSMD01052687.1:0-29895 GCA_008750895.1 Mirza zaza
CGCTGGGTAACAGACTTGAAACTTAGGTGTGAAACTATTAGAATTCTAGAGGAAAATGTTGAAAATACTCTTCTAGACATTGGCCTAGGCAAAGAATTTATGAAGAAGACCCCAAAGGCAATCACAAAAGCAACAAAAATAAACAAATGGGACCTAATGAAATTAAAAAGCTTCTGCACAGCCAAAGAAACCATCAAGAGAGCAAACAGACAACCCACAGAATGGGAGAAAATTTTTGCAAGCTACACATCTGATAAAGGGCTGATAATTAGAATCTATTTAGAACTCAGGAAAATCAGCAAGAAAAAATCAAACAACCCTATCAAAAAATGGGCAAAGGACATGAACAGAAACTTCTCAAAAGAAGAGAGAATAATGGCCAACAAACATATGAAAAAATGTTCAACATCTCTAATCATCAGGGAAATGCAAATCAAAACCACAATGAGATGTCACTTAACTCCAGTGAGAATGGCCTTTATCAAAAAGTCCCCAAACAACAAATGCTAGCTAGGATGCGGAGAGGTAGGAACACTCCTACACTGCTGGTGGGACTACGAACTAGTTCAACCTCTGTGGAAAGCAATATGGAGATACCTTAAAGCAATACAAGTAGATCTACCATTTGATCAAGCAATTCCACTACTGGGCATCTACCCAAAAGATCAAAAGTCACTTTATGAAAAAGACACATGCACTTGAATGTTTATAGCAGCACAATTCACAATTGCAAAACTATGGAAACAACCCAAGTGCCCATCAATTCATGAGTGGATTAATAAAATGTGGTATATGTATACCATGGAATACTACTCAGCTTTAAGAAACAATGGTGATATAGCACCTCTTGTATATTCCTGGATACAGCTGGAACCCATTCTCCTAAGTGAAGTATCTCAAGAATGGAAAAACCAGCACCATATGTACTCACCAGCAAATTGGTATTAATGGATCAACACCTAAGTGGACATATAGGAATAACATTTATGGGGTGTCGGGAGGGGGGTGGAGGGGATGGGTGTATACAACCGCAACGAGTAAGATGTTCAACCTTTGGGGGATGGACATGCTTGAAGCTCTTACTCGAGGGGGGAAGGGCGCATGGGCAATATAAGTAACCTTAACACTTGTACCCCCATAATACGCTAAAATAAAAAAAAAGTCTCCCAAAGAATTTTCCCAATATAAATTATATAAAAGAATCTAGTCCATTACTATTATTCCATAAATCTAATACTAATGAATTTTTATTATAACAAGATAGGCTGTCTGCATGAGGATGACATAGTACAATAACGTGTTTGTTTTTAGTATACCAGAAGCTTCACAGTTAAGTATGTCCTCACCTGTTAAAAGAAAAATAAAAAAGTTACCTGGGGAAAAAAAAAAAAAAAGAAAAGCAAACTTCCAGTTCTAACTCAGACTTCAGCTTGGAGGTAATATTCAAAATAATGAGGGCTGAGGTTTAACTGAACTTATAATTCTGACTTCAGATTTGCTACTTGGATGAAAACTTCTTGAGGATAAAAACTATGTCTGTCTCAATTTTCACTCCATCTGTAGCTATAAGCATAGGGTTCAATAACAATAGTTATTGAGTAAATTCACTAAGTAAATTCACTCATTTCAATTCAACTCACACTTACTAAATATCTACTCTGTGATAAGCAATGGTGATACAAAAGTGGACAAAAGATGCATCTCAGCTCTCTTGCAGTTGTTTTGGCCTCTGTTTCCACATCTGTTAATATATATACTGGGATAAATGATTCCTAATGTTCTTTCCTACCCTAAAATTCTATAATTCTATTACCTTAAGTATTAATTATTTATCTTTCATAAATATTCAAAGCCACATCATTGTCAGTTTCAAGTAGTCTGTATCAACAGTAAGGATCAGTGGTAGTACAGGATAGTGGTCTAGAAGCATGGAAATTGAAGTCATATAATCTTGAGTCTAATCAGAAGAGAGAAACCACACAGTAATTTAAACACAGAAACTTTAATATAATGAATTATTAACTATAATAAGTGAGCAGAATAAGAACAGATTGGCTAGTAGGAAGTACAAAGAAACCTAAAAAATATAGCAATAACAGATATAGGCAGCAGGCAATATTCCTAAGTCTGAGAAAGAATATTCTAGGATGATCCCTCCCTTACCTCTCTGGCTGAGATATTAACCTTTTATGACAGGGCTAGCCATGACTCTTCAAATGGTGAAGAATTTTCTGAGATGCCTGGCTTTCATAAGTTGCTAGGAATCTATATTACAGAGTTTCTATGAAAGCTCTTCACTGGGAGGTGCTTCTCACTACAAGTGAAAGTTACCAGCCACTGGGTGTGGTTTGCTGCCTTACACCACAGGAACCGGGTGCTGGGAAAGTTGCTCACCATGCAGGAGCTTCTGGGGCCAAGCAATGAAGAAACTGTTCATGCTGTGGGAACCCACTGACTGAACACTCCAAAACTAGGAAACAAAACCCTTTCCTCCCATATTGTCTCTCCATCACCCTGTACTGACCATGCTTAACATTTTACCAGTTGGCAAAGGGACCAGATCTGTTTTCATAGAGCAGACAACTAGGATGAATTTCAATTTGGAGCCAAGTGACAATAAATAGATAAGGAGCACAGTCCGCTCCTGTGACTCTCAGTTTCATATGCTCCCTACTACTCACATTTTGACTCCCATACAACAACAGTACAACTTTATATCACTATATAACACTGTATCATTATTATTTTTAAAAAACGATATTTTACTCTTCTCTAAAAATAAGTAGTCCAAAAAGTCAATGTATCCATCACTGGATATATTAATTGCTTCTGAAATTCATCAACAGTTCAACTGAATATTCCATTACATAAAGCTTAAATTTGAATTTTAACTACCAATATCATGTATATAACATAAAGAAATGAGGGATTAATAAAATGGTTAATAAACATATGTAACATATATACACAACAATAAATATACAAATGTATTTATATTCAAATAAAATCTGCAAATCTTCTATAGTCCTCATTTCTGTAATTGGTCACAAGAGTTTAATTAATATCCTTGACTTTCTTCTGTCATTATCCATTGGATATTATCTTTACCATTAGCCAGAACCTTATTTAGCTAAGGTTTGAGTGACCTAGCCCTTCATTGCCAAAGAATATGAGTTCTCAATTGCCTCATCTTTTCACCTCTGGTAAGTTCTTAAACTCATATAACCTCATTATATCCACAAAGATAACTAGTTCTCACCTTGAAATTTTTTGATAAGGATTAAACGATTAAAACATGTTCCTAGTATATAGTAGATACTTTGAAGGTCTGACTATATGTTGTCTCTATCAGTTCTTTCTCTCATAATAAGGGAGCAGGAGACAAGTTAGAAGTGTTATATGTTAAGCAATGTTTTCTTTTTGACATCCAAAATAATTTTAAAAGTAAGCTTTTAGATACACTTACATCATAGTCCCTATGTCTGAGACTTATTTAAAGGGCTTCAAGGTAAATACTATCTCTAAAAGCTAGAATTTGTCCAAAAGCAGTTGAAGGGAGATTTTTTCTTCTTTCTTTATACACTTCTGTAGTACTTGTCACTACAAATATGCATGATTTTTATTCTAGTCCCATGTCTGAAAATTCCTAGATTTATCACCTAGAATGAATCACTCTATCTGTAGTTCTTTTCTAATCTACAAAAAAAAAAAAAAAATAGAGGAAATGCTCTCTAAATTTTCTCCCAATTCTGGAATGATTCTATTTCTACAAATTTAGAGCTATTTCCAGGGTATACTTTGCATATCATAAACAAGCTCATCTTTAGTTAATGTAAAGAGCACAATATTTGGACTAGAACAATAGCAATTCAAATCCTATCATTTACAAAATATATGAATTTAAATAAGTTGCTTCACTTTTGTGCCTCAGTATTTTTGTCTGTAAAATAGAAAAAATAAGACTTCATGCACATTAATATGCAATAGGAGTTCAATAAATTCTAGCTGTGCTACTGAAATCAAATATATGTCTGTACTGGTTCTAAGTCATATCATCACTAAATTAGGATCCCGAATAAAAGAGAGAGAGAGAGAGAGAGAAGAAGGACAAAGGAAGAAGGAAGAAGAGAGAGTCTCCAGTTAAATCATGGCCTATTATCATTGCAGATGCATTCCAATTTCAGAGATGGTAAAGTGTAGAGGGAAAATATATTTTCAAAAATCATTGATATTAGCCATTACTGTTATTGTTATTCACTGAATGTACATCATTCTGGTTGGCAAGATGACTCAGCAATCATTTTTCATATTCAATTCTAGTAATCAAAATATTCAATCAACATTACAGAATATGAAAAGAAAAGAGCATGTACCATGTGTTATTTATGGAAAGGTAGGGTCAGGGTTCTTTTTAATGATTTAGTGATTGAATGCCTACTGTGTGAAAGATAGGATGTTAGAAGGCAGAGATATAACAGTGATCTCAAAAAACAAACAAACAAAAAACCCCACCAAAATCTCTGTTCATATTGGAGTACAGAACTTGGAAAGGAAGCAAAGCATTAATATAATCTGGTGAAGATAATGAGTAAAGAGAGAAAGTATTTGATAAATGAAAGCAAAAGAGGATACTGCACTTTATTGTTTTCTTTTTCATTTTCTTCCTTTTTTTATCATATTATGGGGGTACAAATATTGTTAGGGTTACATATATTGCCCCTGCCATTCCTCCCCCCCCTTACCAAAACATCAAGCATGTCCTACCCCCAGGTGGTGCGCATCGCACCTATTTTGTAAGTATATATCCTTCCCCTCCTCGCCCCTCCCATCTGCCCACCACCCGATAAAAGTTTTTTTTTTCTTTTTTGACCTTTTGGTTACATTGTATATCTTTGCCTTTCCCTACAAAGAGTTAGAGGTATTCCCTACCCCACACACACAATGCTCGCCACAACCCTAAGATGTATATCTCCCGCTTCCCCAAACCCTGGTAAGCACTATCACCATTTGAGCACCATAGTTTTAATCAGTCAGAACCAATTTGATGGCGAGTAGATGTGGAGCCCATTTTCTTGATCTTGTGTCACCTCACTTTGGATAATGGGCTTAAACTTAATCCAGGATAGCATAAACGGTGCTAACTCACTGTCATTTCTTAGAATTGAGTAGTATTACATTGTAAGCATATACTAAATTTTAATTATCCACTCATGAATGACGGACACTTGGGTTGTTTCCATGATCTTGCAATAATGAACTGTGAACTTCCATAAACATCCGGGTGCAGATGTTTTTATAATAGAATGTCTTATGTTCTTTTGGGTAGATGCCCAACAATGCTATTGCTGGGTCGAATAGTATTTCTATGTCTAGCTGTTTGAGGTACCTCCAAATTCTTTTCCACAGAGGTTGCACTAATTTGCAGTCCCACCAGCAGTGTAAGAGTGTTCCTGTAGAACATCTAACTCCCCAAAATGTGAAAGTTTTTAAGTATCTAATCTGGAAAATTTATATGTATAAAATAAAAGCAAAGTATCGTAAGACAAATCAATGTGAAGCAAATGATGCAGTGACCTGAAGCAAGGATTAGAGTAAGAAGTCTAGAATATTTTAAGGAAAGAAGTAAGAAATGACAACATTAGGCCGGGCGCGGTGGCTCACGCCTGTAATCCTAGCACTCTGGGAGGCCGAGGCGGGCGGATTGCTCAAGGTCAGGAGTTCGAAACCAGCCTGAGCAAGAGCGAGACCCCGTCTCTACTATAAATAGAAAGAAATTAATTGGCCAACTAATATATATATAGAGAAAAAAATTAGCCAGGCACGGCAGCGCATGCCTGTAGTCCCAGCTACTCGGGAGGCTGAGGCAGCAGGATTGCTTGAGCCCAGGAGTTTGAGGTTGCTGTGAGCTAGGCTGACGCCATAGCACTCACTCTAGCCTGTGCAACAAAGCAAGACTCTGTCTCAAAAAAAAAAAAAAAAAAAAAAATGACAACATTATTTTGCCAACACTGATTAATGTGTGGACTTACTGTCTTCAAGAATCTGAACTTTTGATTCCTTGCTTAGACAAATAAAAACATATGCAGAAAAAATAGATTTACTAGTCCAAAAGCAAAAAGGGGCTGAAGGTGAATTCATAAAACAAGTTGCCAATTTGGAAACAAAAATCACACACTTTAAGGTTTTACTGTCATGTCACTCAGGATCAAGTAGATATTCTGTGTTGTTGTGGAGGGAATATATCTTTTCTTCACCCACCCTAGGTTCACGGTTGAGGCCTCTATAAGAAAAGAAAAATAAACGAGAAAAATACATACATATTTATTGAATGTGAATTTTATATAATAGAGAAGACATTATAAGGAAATGAAGATCCAAAGAAATGTGTAAACATGTATATTTTTTATGCTAGTTTTAATGAAGAAGTAGATAGTCATAGAGAAGTATGACTGGATATAAAATTATAATCCAGTGTAGCAAACTGAAAAAAAAAATGGAAAAGACTTTTTTGTACAGATTCTTCTGTGTCTCTGTGTCTCTGGTCAATAAATGTTCTTTTCCTCTAGGTGTAGGTAGGTCACCTATAGAATGGGCACCTTATGACCTACTTTAGAAAAGGTCATAAAATCTTTCCTGGGTTTTATGAGCTGCATCTTGGGAGAAAGGTAGAGGGAAGGGGACAGTGACTTTTCTGCTTTAGGTATTTTCTCAATTGCCAAGGTACCACATTTGGGGGCAGTGTGACCTGAACCTCGTCACTAGCTAATAGTGTTTATGATAATATTGGACTAGCAACACAGCCAAAAAGCATTTAGCAATGATTTATTAAAAGCATTCCTTTTACATATGCCTGAGGGGAAAAATAATACATTAATTTTTTTCTTTTACTTTTTTAAATTACTTTGTTCTAGTTTCAAAGCTGTTGTAAATAGGCATTTTGTTTAGTGTTTTTCACCACAAAGCAAGTATTGAAAAAAACAAATATTAAAAAAGAGACTCCTATAGGTAATTTTTGCCAACTCTTTTTTCTCTAGAGAGCTTCACAGGCAGAGGGATATTAGCATAAAATTGTATAGACTTTCACAAAAAGAAATTCTCCATTCCAAGTAATCTATTTGGTATTTCTACATGTTGCTAAATCCTATACATATGTTTCAAATTACATGAACACTGGAAATCGATACACAATATACTCTGCCTTCTGGACCCATTTGGATTAACTTAAAGAAGCATTCAGTCAGCTATGAAGTTCCTGATTTCACTGGTGACCTTGTGACAAAATATACCATTTAACAATAATTTTGCAACAGCAAAAGAAGAAGAAAAAAGAGTTCAGTTTTACATACTGTATGATGTAGGTAAATGAAAATAAATATCCAGATATTTATATTAATGATAATTTGGCAGATAATGACTACTTTGCTGTCTCTTCTCCTGGATTTTTTCCCTATGAATCTTGGCGTATGATAAATCTTAATTTCCTAATCTTTCCTCACTCTTGTTTCCATCTACACTGTTTACCACTTGCTAAATGCTTACAATTTGTTGTTGTTTAGAAAGGAAAATAGAAAGATAGAATGCCATGTGTGTATAACTAATAAAGCATTATGGTAACATAAATATTATTTACCACCTGTTTATTATCTTAAATTAAATTACATTATAAAGGAAATAAAATTTCAGAGGTCCAAGACAAAAGAGATATTTCAAAACATAAAAAATGTAGAAGAGTAATTTCAGGAGTATAGATTGAATACTAGACTCAGCTAAGTTACAGAATACTGAACTGAATTAAGAATGTGAATGACAAGAGCTATAGTTTTTTGATAATATTGATCTTACACATGGAAAGGGAGTTACATATAAGACATATACAACAAAATAACATGTTTCTCATCCTGAGTCCAAAAAGAAAAAAAAAAGATGGAAAGATATACAATTACAGAATAAGGTCGTCCTAATAAATGCCAATCAATGAAAGTAGATATTATGAAAAAAAAAAAAAACAACCTAGGTGGAGTTTATAGAATTCAGAATTTCCACTGCCAACTATACGTTTTAGTTTCTAATCTATCCATAGAAGAATTTTTATCACCTGATTTTTCTACTTATGAAAAAAAAGTACTTAGCATTTTCTGGTTAAGCATTATGAATTTAACACATGTATATATTTTTGTTCCATCTCAAACACCACAAAAATTGCAGTAATTAATATTAAAAAAATAAAGAAAACCTCCTGAAGTCAAAGAAAACTAGAGCAATGTAGAGTAGAGATGTTAAGTTTGGAAACTGGAACCCAAATAGGCAGTTCTTACTGTTTAGAAGACCTGTATGGGGAAAGCATATGTGTGAGGAGGGATTAACAACAAGAATCTAGCAGAGTCACAGGACAGGAGGCTGAGGAATGGGAAGGATCAACTACTTCAAGGAAGATGCAAGGCAAAGCAGAAAGCGGGATGAGTGATTGTGAGTCTTTAAATGAACTGCTATATCCTCTTTTCACATTCCAACCAGCCAAGCAATTATCTCTCTCCTGCTTGTGTTAAAGATGAAAGGGTTATCTCTGGAAAGTTTAAACAATAGAGGAACTCCTATAAGAATATGAAGCACAAAGGAGGGAAGATGTATATAAGATAGTAAAAATGGGATTTAAGTGAAAACATTTATTGAATACTGAGTCTACTTCCCCATCCTAGTGCTTAGACTAGTAGCACTTAGTTTTATGTCTCCCAGGCAGAGGATGGAAGAAAAAAACAGATCCTCCCACCCCAAAATCTAACTGATACAATGTACTGTATTGTATACAACGGAGGAACCCTACAAACACAATTAAAAAGCCTGAGTTCTCCCATGGGTAAAATCCACCAGTAAACCAGCCCTATCCAAGGAAATAGAGCTCCAATAAGCTCTTATTGCTTCACTTTTAATATAAATGGGAAGCCAAAGACCACTAAACAGTTGTGGAAAGTCTCTAATATAAAACATGGAAATTAAAACAAACAGAAAAAAAAAGAAATCAAGAGAATTTAATGAGCAAAAAAACACCCTTTCTAAATATTTTTTGTCTTAAAAAAATGGAGGAAATATTAAGTCAATGTCCCCAAATAAAAATCCTATTTTTTAAAAAAATAATATTCCAGGTAACAAAAATAGCAAAAAAAATTGGAATATTAAATATAATAGCAAAAATGAATAAATAAAAGAAATATTAAAGAATAGAGTTCTAGGCTATCTCTCAGAACAAAAAAAACACAAAGCAAATAGAACAGAAAATATAAAGATGAAAAATTAAGATTGATTCAGGAAGTTCAACATTTACATAATAGGTGCTTCAGTGTACAAGAAAAAGAGCAAAGAAAATGGAAGACAAAACTTATCTAAAAAGAAAAAATTCCCCAAATTTAACTGAAGAACATAGATCTCCACATTGAAATAAATCATCCAACAGCAACAAGTGGAGACACAAAATTAAAACAAACAAACAAACAAACAAAAACCCATACCAAGGTCCATCACTGCAAAATTTCATCAACTGAGAGTTAAAAATGTATCCTGAAATTTTCCAGAGGAAGAGAGAAAAAGTTCACAAAGGATTTAAGTAGCATCAGCCTTTTAAACAGCAATGCAGAAAGCAATGACACAAATGTGAGAATGCTTTTAAAATTCTGAGGCATGACTTGCTACCTCAAAATTTGATTATAAGCTATCTACCAACAGTGAGAGCAGAAAACAAATTCTTTAATGTGCATGTTCTCAAAAACTTTTTCTTTATATATTTACAGGAAGCTCCTGGAGGATGTTCTCCAGCAAAACAAGGGAATAAATAAGAAAGGAAGGTGCAATATATCTTCCATCTCTATATCCATCAGAGTTCCTAGTTCCCAGCAACAAAAGGGGACTCAGTATTATAATCTAAACAGAGTTTTACCTGACAGATAATTCATAGGATATTGGAGGGTCTGGAAAAACAAGCCATGTCACCAAAGAAATGTGATATTTTATACCACTGCCATTTCTATATCAGGAACTCTACTTTACATATACTGGTATTTCTGTTACTCCAGAGAGCAGAGCACTCCCTATCACTTCCTTCATGCATCTTGAGCTGAGTCAAAGTCCATCATGGACACATCTGACTGAGCCATCCTCGCTCACACATTTGTATCCTACATGAAAGAAAGTCTCGGAAACTTAGAATACAGCATTTCCAGCTACTGTACTATAAGTTGCTTTATACCTTCCTGCAATATCCAAAAAAGTGAGGATCTCCCCAGTTACAGAAGAGCTTCATATGCTGCTCATACAAAACAAATAATGAATGTTCTTTTTGAAATGACATCCATGAAGCGGTAAATGCAGCCTAGGAGAGAGGTGAAGAAAATATCCCTGAAAACAGCAAAGAGTAATGTGAAGATGATGGATGTTCCACAAAGCCTGGAGAAAAACTGGACAAGACTAAAACAGGAGATTTAAGGACTATATTTCTGGAAGACATTTTCCAAGAAAAAAAAAAAAAAAGGAAAGAAAACTCATAGATTATTTGACAACTTCAATTTAGTGGGAAATGGGACAGAGAAGTGTTGGGGAGTGTGGGATACATAGACATTATAAAAAATAACAGCAATAATAAAGAGCAATTAATTCTTCAAAATATAAACAAAAACATTTTTACAAGAAAATAAATTTATTAATAGAGCTCAACTTGGCTCTGAATTAAACCATATATATATATATATAAGCCATGATAATTAAAAACTTACTAAGGATTCAAGTAGAATATTAAAAAATGAAGTTGGTTAGATGGGAGGAGGAGAAATATATATCTGTGAGAAGGATATCAGCGTGTGAGAGAGGATTAAAAGGGCTAAATACTCAGTTTCCACAGTAGGAAGTTAATAATATATCTAAAATCAGGAAGATATTTTAAAAAGTTATTTTGAAACCTATAGCTAAAAACCAGAGAAAATGGCTAAAAGATGTGAAAGTGGAACCTCTTGGGGATTAGGGAACTGTTGTGAGGGGGATGAACAGGAAATTTCAGTTTTATACCTTACATTGTTATCTTTTAATTTTTAAACCATTTCTAAGAATTGCTTTGAAAAAAAAGGGACAATTAATCTGTAAATAATAAAACTATAAATAAGAAGAGCACAGTGTTTACTGCTGGTAGCACTGCAAATTACATTATCTGGAAAAACTATGTGTCAGAATACAGCAAGAACTATAAAAATTTTTATGTTTTGACTCAGTAATTCCATTCATGGCAATTTATCATAAGGAAGCAATTAAAGCAAATGCTGTTTATTACAGAATTATCTATAACAGCAACAAACACAAAATAAATGTCCAACAAGGAAAGAAAAGATTAATAAATTATGATAAATTTAAGAATATAATAAGATTGGAAATTAAAATATGTAACTATAAGCAGAATGTAGAAACATAGGAAGATATAAGTTAAGATACACAGTTAAGTTAAAAAGGAAGAATATAAAACCATAGGTTCAATGTGATTGCTACTATTTAAAACCATGTTTGTATGTGGAAAACAAAAACAAGAAATAAAAGCAAAAATGAAATTCAAATTTAAAATGTAACAGAAATGCAAAGAATTCTATGAAATTCAACCTGGATAGCCATTAATAAAGGTAATGTACAAACTGGGGAAAAAAAGATAGTATTTTTGTGTGAATTTTTGCTGCATAACAAAACATCCCAAAATTTAGAGGTTTAAAACAAAAATAATTTATTTAGCTTACGGTTCTGAGGTTGGAATTTTAAATTGGGTATTTGGTTCTTCTGGTTTTGCTCTACTTTCTGCCAGGCTCACTCCTGTTGCCAGGTCTAGATTGACCTTAGCAATGATGGCTCATCTCTGCTAAGACATGTAGACTCTCCTCCTTTAGGAGGCTGGTCTGTGTTCCAAGAAACTGTGAGATCTCTAGATCCTAGTTCCTAGGCATAGAACTTGTACAAGATGACTTCTGCCATATTCTATTGGCCAAAACAAATCCCAAGTGCAAGTTGAAAAAATGAACTCCAACTCTTCATGGGAAGAGCTGCAAAGTAATGTTGTAAAGGGCATGAGTATAGAATGAAGTGAAAGCAAGTCATCATTTTGCAACCTTGCCACAATTCTTAATATATAAAAAGTTTTTGTTAAAAGAAGAAAAAATAAAATGTCAACAATTGTATATAAAACAGACTAAACATATGATCATAAAGCTCACTAAAAAATAAACACAAAAACTTACTAAACATAAAAAACTTTTAATGTAATAAATGCAAATTTAACTATACTGAGATATTATTTTTCACTTAACAATATAGTAAAAATCCAAAATGTTGAAATATACTCTGTTGGGGAAGCTGTGAGGAAACAGCTCCTTTCATACTTTGCTGTGAGACTATGAAATGGTGGAAAAGAATTTGCCAATGTATAGCAAAATTACATACATATTTATTCTTTGACCCAGAAATCTGACCTCTAAGAATCTGTTTTAAAAAATGCAATACAAAATATTTATGAAATTATGTACAATAATTCATTATGTGTAATATTCATTAGAGCACAATTTGCAATAAATATTGTATGCAAACCCATATTCACCAATAGGAAACTAGCTGATTAAACTATACTAAACTCACATAGTGGAATATAATACAACTGTTAAAAGGAAGAAAAGACAGCTCCATAGAAAACTCTAATCTCCAGCATTTAATATTAAGTGCAAAAAGAAAGTCATGCTGCCATTATCTAACAAATCATATGACTGTGCATATTTGTTTACTCTCAAAAGAAAATGAGAGAATAAACCATAAAATTAGTAAAATACTTGTCTATAAGGGTGAGAGACCTATGATAGAGGTTAGACTTCTTTGAACATATTTGCTTTGTAGGTGTGTTTTGAACCATATAATTATTCTATAATTATAAGATAAAATTATATCAAAATATTAAAAAATACAACACCCAAAATTCAGAAAGCCAAATCAAGCTTACTATATATTTAATTACTGGCTCAAACAACAAGGAAAAATAATTTTAAGTGACTAAAAACAGTGATTTTTGCTTGTCCATCCTGAAAAAAATGTACTTTAAAGACAAAAAGAGCTGGAGGGAAAAAAAACTATATCTAATTGATTAAAACCACACTGTAATCACTAAATATATAAAAAAAAGTACATAAGTAATTATGGAATTAATGGAGTTAACCAGATCCCCATAATAGTAAATTAAAATTAGGAATGTCATTAAAACTCATCATTTATTTTCTCTTAAAAATGATATTCATAAATCTTTCCACTAACAAGACAAAAAGGCCTAGATACAATAAGAAAACATTGATCAAGAGGAAAATAAAAAGCCCAAAATTTCAATTTTGATCTCAAAATATCATTTTCCACTAAAAGGAATCAGAAATCATTGAGGCAATAGCTAATTCCAGGTTTGGAAAAGGAAATATTGAAGATGAGCCTGATGGCAAGGAATCTATCAAAGACTACTGTGGTCATCTAAGACTAAAGAAGACCCAACTTGAAAAGCCTCTTCATGCCAAAAATGGGCAAAATGAGTATCAATAAAAATAAAAACTGCAGTGGACTTATGCCAATCAATTATGTTAAAATCCAAGAATACAAATGATATTTAAAATATATATATATTAATCACTTTGGATGATGGTAGATAACTAATTCATTACTTAAAAATGGTAAATTAATGGAAACAATCAAGCATTTAATATGTCTCTCCTACATAAAACAAATACTCCACGTAACAAAATACTTGACTGTAACCTTTAAAGACAGAGATGACTACCCAACATCACATGCCTCCTGACAGACAATATAACACTACATATTAAATTTTTTGCCAAATATTGCAAGACTGAATCAGATCAAGACATACAAGTCATATGATTTTTTTAACAAATAAATTACAAGAAGAAAAGTCAGTAAAAGGGGTAATTTATACATTAATAGATATGCAAAAATGAAAACATTGTTTGGATTCTGATTCGAACAAACCAAAATACACAAACTATTGTTTAATTGGGGGACTTTGACCAGCAACTTGATTTTTGATAATATTAATGGATTGTTTCTAATGTTTTTTTTAGATATGATAATATTGTGGCTATGTTTAACAGGGAATCTTTACTTTTTAGTGATATATGCTGAAATATTTACAGATAAAATTATATAATGTGTCAATTTTTTAAAAAAAAATATCATTCTGAGTTGACAGAGTAGGAGGGGAGTAGAGATGAAGCAAGATCAATATCAAGATATATGTCGTATCTTAGATGCATTTACCCACTCTCAAAAGGGACAAATACCAATAATGTCTTGCAAATTTTCTTTTTGGAATATTTTCTATGTTGACGTGATTGAAATGAAATGTAGAATTTGCCTTCCATTTATAATGTTAAAAATTCAGTTGTGTAAATCAAAGAGGATTTCACAAATTTTATCAAATATTATCCAATTAAAAGTTCAAACTTAATGAAATTGTATCTCTCTCATTCCATCCTTCCTCTCTTATTCTCTTTTTTTACACTTATTCCCTATTGTTTGAATTTCATATTATTTTTCATATTATTTACTTTTTGCTCTCCATTTATTTCTTTATCAAATCAATTCATCTAGAAGGAACCTTTATTGTAGAATTGCTATATTAATGTCCATGGTGAGTATCAAACTGCAGAAAGTTGGACCTAGTAGTAAAAATATTCAACTGCAACAGTTACTCTGTAGTACAGCTTTTTAAATAGTTATCTACTGGTTTATGTATAAGATTCAATCACAACAGTAACACCAGAGTTCTCACATGGTCCACTGTTAAATAACTCAGCATAATAAATTTAGCTGTTTTCACATGAACCACTGATGCGCAAAAATAATTTCCTGCTAATCAGTAATAATGACTATATACCCAATGAGTCACCGTTACACTTTAAGAAGAAGACTGTGCTAATGCATGAATAATTATTGACCTGATTAAGTGTCCAATTCTGCTCTTGGGGAAAAAAGTGCACATCATTTAACAATTCAGCTGTATATTGTCTGTGCAATAAAAGCAAGAGGTAATTTGGATAACTAATGCACCAGCTAAATTCCGTTAGGCAGTTCCCAAAAGTAGATGATTTCCATCACCCTTAAACATTTCAGGAACCTACATTTTTCTCTGCCTTGTGTCCTTAATGCGCTGCCAACTATTTTCTTTTTCTTTTTTTTCCCCTAGAGGCAAAGGGAAAAAAGAATTAGAGAAAATGAAGTAGATGATAGGGTTTTATCTGTCTCTCAGTTAAAAGGGCTTTGGGTTCAGAAAAAAAGCTATTACAAGTTAGCACTACAGAACATTCCTCTGCAGGGCTATGTTTCTATGCTATTAGAAAGGTAAGCCTTTTTGGGAAACAAGAAACACACAGGATTCCATTCCAGATATTTAACAAAGACCAAGTTGGACTGTGATAAAGAGCTAAGAGCTATTATTTGACAGGTTACTATTGTCTCTAATCAAATTGCTAGTTCTGTTTGTTTCCCTAAAATTATCTTCCATTAAGTACAGAGAGCAGTTTTGCTCTCCAGAAATGTCTTGACATTGTAAATCAGATCAGAGATATAAAAAGGGCTGCAACCTGGAAAGGATAACAATACTCCATTATGAATGAGTGTGGTGAGGTTGTGAATGCTACATTAATAGCCAGATAAATACAGTGAGTCACAAAAAAAATTCTTAAAATTAAGATTTACCATGAAGAAATACAGTAGTTTGACCCCTGCAGCAAGCCAGTTGGAATAGCATCGTGACAAGACTCATCGTATACCACTATTTAAAATTATAAATTCTACTGGGAGAAAGGGAATTAATCCACAATCAGTTAAGGGACACGAACAGCAAAAGTAATGTTTTTCCTTTCAAAGGAGGTATTTCTTACCCACGATGATAGAAGGTGTCCATCACACAGACCACACCAGAGCTAGCTAAATAACAATAGAAAGTATCGCTGCAACTGACATGTGACCAGAACAACTTTGGGGACCATGGTGGGTGATGCAAGGGCCTTGCAGAATAACTGAAAACCTTTATTGCAACTCTGGAGAGGGCACAACATTTTCGATGAAAATGTTGGACACATTTGGACATAATCAAAGATGGAAAACAGTGAAAAAGCTAGAGCCATCTTCCTTTTGAGCATGCTCTTTTTGTATCAGTTCTGCCCATTTCAAACTACTCACTTTAACTTTAAGGACAAATGCGAAGCTATCTCAGAGGCACTTCAAAACAACAGAGTAATATTGAGTTTGGATCTCATGAGGCAAGTATCTCTATGAGTTGTTTGTACTTCAGCATTAACTCTGGGCTTTAATCATTTAACCTTTCAACTTTTTGTTTATTGAATGCTATTCTCTCACATCATGCCATAAGAATACTACTGAGTTTCCCATTGTATTACATTAATTATTTGCTGAGAATGTTCTGCTAACTTCAGACTGTAAATAATACTTCTGTATTAGAGCACAAAACAATAATTATTCTTCATTTTGATGGCTCTTGGTCATTAATAAAATGCATATATAATTATCAGTATACTCTGTTTAGAAAGATAAATCAATATATAATATATTTTAGATTATTGCCACACCAAATATCAAAATATAAAACTGAGTAATGAGTAAAGGATAATTTGATTTATCAAGAAAATTTACTGGCCTGAGGCTATTTATTCTCCACCGTGTTTTACAAATTAAGCACTACTATATCTGCATAATAATACTTACCAAAATTCAATATAGATATTTTGAACCCTAAAGAGACTCAATATGGTGTTTCTTTCTCTGGAATAGACTCTTTCATATTTGCCTAGGTATAGATGAAGCAGAAATGATTCTGAATGGTGCAAGTAAAATATTAGATGAAGATACCTTAATGTTTCTGCATACAGAGATGAAGTTTATGTTTCCCTTGGATTGATTCAGACGGCAGGCTTCGTGTTGCTCATGAGTTCTGAGGATTCTGTTAGTCTGCTTCTATCTTAATTCTGAACCCTTCTCTTCAGGGCTTGAATATCAACAGATCTGAAATATATATCCTACCCTCCAGCCCAGTTAAGCCTCTGGATTCAGCTACCGCATATAAATGCATATTCTTTATCTCATTGGTAATATGAAAATATATCTCCCTTACCGGAATTTCATTAACATTATCAATTCTCCCTTTTGATTGGAATCACTAACTTAGTGAGATTCGCCTTCACGGTGCTGCAAGGAAATATGAGATCACTTCCCACCTCTCTTTCTCAAAGTTGTTCTCAAGGCCAGAGTAACTTTCAAACTCCACTGCAACTATGCATTCTTGGGGTATAGCAAATTAGTGCATGGTCTAGAGTAGAGAAGAAGGAAAAATATGTTGGTGCAAGAAATCTTTCATTATATTTTAAATGTCAAGCTGGATATTTGCTTATAATCATAGGTCAAATCTGTAAAAAAAATTTCTTTGTCCACCACTTTCAAAAAAATTTGAAATGAAAATTAGAGAAATCGTAAAATTTTAAAAACTCACCAGAAAAACTAATTTGGATAAATGAGGGGTGGAGAAACAAAAATATTATGCCAGAAAAGCTTAGTTAAGGAAAAGTATTACAGTATTACGAAAACTTCCTGTCTAGTAAGAGAAAAAGGAAAAGCCAATATTTGCATTGTTCTCATTATCAAAATTTAGAAAACTGATTTTACAAGAGATAAAGTTTCCCCAGCACATAAAATCTAAAAGGAACAAGCAGTTGACAAATTTTTTCTGTGAATCAACGCAGGTTTCCTTGAGATCCCATAACAAGGAGCCCATAACAGGCTAGCACAGGCTAAAACAAAGAGGTTTTTCGCTCTTTACTTTGATACATTTGACAATATATTTTTTAAAAAATATAAAGTATTACCAAATAACTTCTTAACTTTTGTTGTGTCTCTTGGATGATGTTGTATATTCCTGCATGCAAAACAAACTTAGCACAATTAGAGGCTTGTGATGGTTAATTTTATATGTCAATTTGAGTGGGACAGGAGGTGCCCAGACATTGCCTCTGGGCGTATGTGTGAGGGTGTTTCCTGATGAGACTAACATCTGAATGGGTGGACGCAGTAAAGTACATTGCTCTTCCCAATGGGAGTGGGCATTATGCAATCCATTGAAGGCCCCAATAAAAAAAAGTCAGAAAAAAAGAGGAACTTGCCCATTTTTCTGCCTCATTGTTTGAGCTGGGACATCTCATCTCATCTTTTCCTGCCCTCAAACTGAGATTTACTTCATTAGCTCCTCTGGTTCTCAGGTTTTCAAGACTCAAAATGAATAATTACATGACCTGCTCTCCTGGGTGCTAAGTCTGTACCTTGCAGATATGAGATCATGATTTTTTTAACCTCCATACATGTCTAAACCAATAATCTTATCTGTATATCTATCTATCTATCCATCTATCTGTCTTCTATTAGCTCTGTTTCTCTGGAGAATCATAATACAAAGTTCAAAAGGATAATTTCAGTTACCTAATATCTAAAATTTTGCTTTATTTCCATCACAGGCTGTTGCCCTTTCATTATTCTTATCGATACCTCCAATACTACAAGAAGAAGAAAAGGAGACAAAAGGTTCCTTCTATAACTTCATTGAAACTCACTTCAAAGATTTAGTGGGGGAAAAAAAGATTAGAAACAGAGACCTAATTGAGCTTTACCAGACACTGTAGATTTTTATAATACAGTCTTTCCATTCCCTCTTATAATTCATTTTAATGTAGCAGGCATTTACTGAGCATCCTCAAATGACCGTGCTCGGGCACCACTCAGACAGGGCTCAGAGAGTGCTAGGAACAGTGAGGATTGAAAAAGAAATGCATGGGGTGACCTCTTCCTAGAGAACCATACATTCTTAAAGAGAGAGAACACCCATAGATTACATTTTAAAAAAAGGAGAAAACTCTTATATAGCAAGTGGTAAGGACACAAGTAAAAAATACAAACATAGTAAGATTAGAGGAGAAAAACTCACAGAAGACGAAGCATTTGGACCAGACTTTGAGATAAAATTGTTAATCTAGGCATAGGGAAACAACATCAGCCAACACATGGAGAAAACAATAAGTATTAGACTATTGTTGGGGAGTAAGAACTGAATACTGGGAAAATTGGAGAGCTGACAGCAGGTAATAAACATGGATAGTAATAATTAGCAGTAAAATAATGATGACATACAGTTGTTAGAGAAAGAAGTATAGAAGTTCCCGTAGATTAGTAAATTATATACTATATGTCATCAAATATTCTTATACTATAAACTGAGACATTGTTTTGTTTCCATATCTAAGTGAGTCTGCAGAAAATTGCAGAGGTAAATTTTATTTCCTCTCCATACTGACTGGTGGAGTGAGTCAGAAATCCTGGCAAGCTTTGAGGGCAATACATATTTTACTTTTGCTTAAAAACATTAGCAGCTATTAAAATAATTCTCGTCATTTCATCTGTTATACAATAGACAAGAAACGCATGGAAGGAAAACACATATACCCAGGATCCATTAGTCTTTTCACAGCTGGAGAGAAATGAAACCCTGCTTTTATCAAAGTAATTGGGTTATTATATGAGACTAACTTCACTCCAAACCCCTTTTCTCTCAGGAGAATTCATAAGCGACCAGCTTTTCATATTTCCACCATACTACACCCACTTTTAAGAACATTTATTTTGTACCTTAATAGACAATACATATATTTTGTAGCTTAAACTACCAGCTTATTATTCCTTCAGTAATTAAGCATGTACCCACTCTATTTCGGGTGCTCTTATAAGGATAGAAATACAATGATAAACACCTGGCATTGCAGAACATACACATCAATGAAGAAAGTGAGCAACAAAGAAGTGAGCCAAAAGCAGATACGATGATTTCAGGCTGTGGTTGGTGCTACAAAGAAAATAAGCAGGGTGATATGATAGAAGGTGATGGGAAGGAGTCAAGATCTTCCTTTGAACAAGGTGGTCAGGAAAGTGATCCCTGAGGAGGTACCTTGGAATTTAGCCTGAGGGATGTAAAGAAACAGAGGAGGAAGCAGAAGCAGAACATTCCAAACAGAATAGCAAATTCAGTAGTCCAGAAGTAGCTCCAGCCTGGTGTGTTCAAGGAACAGAAAAGGGAACCATATAACTTGGCTGCAGGAAGTAATACATAGAATTAATTGCATGAACTTGGAAGTTGAGAAAAGATGCCATTGTGTCCAATTTTGTAGGATTTACTTACAAAATTAGGAAGAAAAGGGTGGATCAGGCAAGAGGTTGAGGATTACAAAAGAAAAAAAGAAAATGATCCTCATACAAGGTTAAAAAGAATCTTCTTAAACCTTCTTGTCTTGACAAAAACTGCACTCTTTAGTTTGCCAGTTTCTGAAGTAGGGAATTTTATTTTTAATTAGCTATTTTAAGATGCAAAAGGCTAATGACAAAACAAATTAAAATTTTATTTTCTCTTTGTCCTGGACTTTTTCCAAGAATGTATATACAAAGGAATCTAGGTGGAAATTTTTCAGACCATTACTCAAATAAATTAGACAAGTGTTTATTAATCACTTGCTATGTACCTCACTATCTCAGGCACTGTAGATTTACAAAAGAAGATGGAAGGCATGCTTTCTATCTCCACAGAACTTTTAACCCCTTTGAGAAAACCTCTATATCAATGTAAAAATTAGAGAGCAATGCTATGACAAATATGTCAGCAGAAAGGGCTAGAGCACAAATTGCACTCTTAATTTTTTTTTGAAGACTGTGGAATGATATAAATACCACTGTGGGGTGAATTCATCTAAAAATATTGTATGAAGTAGTTGAGACAAAGTCCAATTATAAAAAAGGGGGGGTGGATTTCTAAATAAGGGGTAACATTCACTAAGTTGGAATTTAGTACTGGGTTTCTATGGGAAAGTAGAGACTCTGGCTGAAGGTTTGCCCTAGAGAATGAAAAGACTGAGGATAAGTAAGCAAGGAAAGGCAACTTAATAGAAGGCCTGTATAATAAGACTCAGGAATTTGTATGCTCAGGAGAAAACTGCCAGACTTTTAAACAGTAAGCATAAAAATGGATTTTTTTTTCTGATAACATAAAACAAGAATAGCAAACACATATAGTGCTTCCCATATGATAGATACTTTAAATAGTTTCCTTAATATCCTTATAATAACTCTCTGAGGTAGATCATTAACTCATGTAACAGTAAGGAAACTGGGGCATCAAGAGTATCTAACTTGATCATTGTCATCATAGAATCTTTCATAAACCAGGCAAGGGAACTCACAAGG
Source organism: Mirza zaza (assembly GCA_008750895.1). NCBI lineage: Eukaryota > Metazoa > Chordata > Mammalia > Primates > Cheirogaleidae > Mirza > Mirza zaza. The sequence goes on from VSMD01052687.1 coordinate 21,349, forward strand.
TATCTCTTGCTAGTCAGGATTTTGACATTTTCAAATATGAGGTGCTGCACCTAATCTATGAGCAAATGAAGTAAAGCAAAAGGAGGCCAGGGTCAAAGATCAGTATGAAGGGCATGGCACCTGCAAGTAGGGGCTGATACCTCAGTGCTATAGTGAGAATGGGGAGGAAGGTATAGCAATAAGGGGTCTTATAAAGAGTGATTGTTCAAGCTTAGTAAATATGCATAAACCAAGTGAAAGAGAAGAAGGAATAACAAATGTGTTCATTTAGGAAACTTAGAGGATAATAGTGTATTTGGCACAAATGTAAAAATTGGAGATAAGAGTTACTTAGTGGTGAGAAATGATGGGGCTCTGTACATAGAGATGTAAAAACTTCCCTGGGAAGCTATTCACAGGTGGCTGCGAAGCAGTTGGAGAACCATTTTAGAGCATCATACCAGGTAGAATTTAAATCAATGTAATGTCACTCTCAGTGTCTTTTTTAGCTTCAAATTTTACTTCAAAGATTAAGATCAAGAAGAGATCTTGGTTTAACTTTAGATGAACTGCAACAGCTGTGTCTAAGACCAGTCATTCTCGCAGGTGATGGGGTCAAGCTCTACGGTTAGCATGACATTTTATTCAAACAGAGCTGCCCATCTGCTCTCCTAGGCTAATAGTGCTGCCGTTCACAAAAAGAGCATATCCTGATCACCTATGACTAGATTTTGGAAGCAGACAGGCAAGAAATGATGAATGGTTTTGCCTCAGCAGAATGAAGAGTAGGAATGGGGGAGGATGAAAACAGGAGTGAAGAAAGTTTATTAAAGAGTGAAATAAAGGCCAGCTTTCCCTTAATTAACCTTTTGGTTCTTTTCTGTTTCATCCCTCTTGTCGTGGAGCTTATCCCCCTTGAAAACTTCTATATCACTTTGATTTTAAAGCTGTTTTAGCACAGTAATGATGCATAAGGTAACCATATGCTAAATTTTCCTATCCTTCTATCTCAGAAGACCCAGGACAATAGATTATGATTGGTACGGATATAGTAGAATCACAGGGATGGTCCTTGAGTTTTTAAGATAATCAATTTGCTTATGATCCTCTTCTGACCATCTTTCCTTTCCTTCTCACAAGAAAAAAACAAAAGAACAAGAACAACAAAGTTAAGTTATTATAAAACTTACTTTAAGTCTCGAACTGAGTCTGCCTTGAAGAGAGATCAGTTTAAACTTCTTTGAGTTGGCAACAATCCCATAGAAAAAAATACTGTATTCGGGAGCGAGCAAAAGGGAATCTTCCCTTTCAAGCCACAGAGATGCCAAATGTCCCACAGTTCATGAGGTGAACCGGGAAGATAAATCTTAAACAGCTATCCTAGTTTCACTTCAGCAAGTCATCAATCTACAAATAATAATCTGAATAAAGATTCATGGCACAAACCTAACATTTCATTTTATTGATGTAGCCTGCATAATGCAGATACTTTGGGACCAATATCTAATTTGTTACCAGATTTTACTCAAGACATGTACTTATGTAATAGAAAAAGCAGACTCTTGTATCACGTGTGATATATGTAACAGTTTACTTCCTTGCCTACTAACACCATATCACTTTTATACATTGCAAATGAAATCTATAAAACTATAGACTGCAGATTGTCTTTGAAACACTGTAGCCAGAAGGAAAATAGCTAACTACTATCTGTAACTCTCATGTCACTTCTTTTATATTTCATTTTTTCTCTTTTATCTTTTTCTCTTATTTTTTCCTTTTTTTCATTCAGGAGAAGAATCTGAAACCCTTAGGTTCCACAAAGCCTTATTTTATTTTCTATTAGCTCCATAGATAGCCAGCAATCAAAATAAAATTGTACAAAAACATCAAGCTATTATTTTAAACCTGGATAGCCTACTAACTATATGGCTCTGTGAAACATATTCAACAGACAATGTTTCCTTTTGTACTGACTTGCAATAAATTTGGCATTTCCTTTATGAAACAGCTTTCAAGTTGTTCAAAATGGTTGCAATTTGAAGTTACAAATGGTTTATTTATGTCTTTATAAATGTTTACCAAGACCCAGTCATCAAACTCTGTGCTATTCACAAAGGCAGAAAGTATTAATTCTAAAATATAATATTCCTTAATCTCTTGTGGTAGTATTTTGTCTGACAAATCCATGGACTTAGTGGCTGGCTTAAAAGAAATAACACAATAATAACAACACAGAGGCCTCTCCACTTTAAGGAGACCGAAAGCAAGTTGGTCTTCAGGATGGCTGGCAGTTTACAGCCACGCAGGCAGCATTTGGGATACAGAGTGATTTTATTATTGGATCCTATTACTTCATCTTCAAAGTCTGTGTGGCAGTAACTCAAATTCAGGTCAGTTACATCTTCTTATGTAGAAAAGTTACTTTTGAGCGACCACCATGGCTCATGCTTGTAATCCTGGTGTTTTGGGAGGCCAAGGAAGGAGGATTCCTTGAGGCTGGGAGTTTGAGGTTACAGTGAGTAAGATCATGCCACTTCACTCCAGATTGGGTGACAGAGTGAGACCCTGTCTGTGAAAAAAAAAAAAGTTACTTTCCTATAATAGAGTATCTGTATGTGGTGAAGGGCATGTTAATGATGGCATCTGCTGCACAGTTTACAACCAATTTACAACCATTTTTTCATTGTTGATTTTGCTATCAAATGATGCTGATAACAGACTCAAGTAAATTCACTTTCCTAACTGGATTGCCTCACTTGGTGGGAGGAGTGTTAGGAAAGCTTACTGAAATGAGCTCTCCATTAAAAAGTGGGCATCTGTTTTCATGTTAACACACATTAAAAATGGCCAGGTTTATTTTTTGTTTTTGTTTTTTCTTTTTTTCACAGCATTAGGCATTATTCTTCATTCTAGCATATACTAGTACATAGGAAGGTAGAAACCCATATAATTATATCTCAGGTCATATATTGATGTTAAAACCCCCATTTCCCTTTCAATGACTCTTTAAAGTATGGATATTTGACAAAATTTGGGCCAATAGAACATGGCAGGAAGTCCACTAGAGACTTCTGAGGAAAGTTTCCTTTCCTCATATCATTTCCTGATATGAAATGAGACATACATGCTGATATTGTCATATCTGTCTCTAAGGCCTGAAAGCACAACAGCCATACTGTACTCACAAAGGGGACCAGGTGAGGACAAGCCCAACACACGGAGGAAATGGAACAGAAAGATGGAAGGTCCCAAGCTCCTTAATGACATTTTAAATGAACCAACTCAGGAACTGCCCACCTTAAACTATTTTATTATATGAGATTGTAAATGTGCCTTATTTATAAGATATTTGTGTTTCTTTAAACATACAATAAAATTGATTTTATTTGATATACTATGGATTTTAACACAGGTGTAGATTGGGTTAACCACTACCATGATCAGGATACAGAACGGTTCCGTCACCCTGAAAGATCCTTCATGCCATCCCTTTGTAGTCACACCCTACCCCCCAGCAATGATTTGTTCTAGTAGTTTGACTTATAGGGACTTTCATAAGACAATCATGTTGTCATGAAAAGGAATAGTTTTATTTTCTCCTTTCCAATCTGTATTCTTATTGTTTTTTTTTTTTCCTTGACTTATTGAATTCAGCAGGACTTTTTCCGTATGATGTTGAGTAGTATGTTGGTAAGAGTGAATATCCTTGCCTTATTCTCAATCTTAGAGGGAAAATGTCTGTCTCCATTACGTTTAACGTTAGATGTAAATCATTTGTATAGCCCTTTATGAGGTTGAGCAAGTTTCTTTATATTCAGTTTGCAGAGTTTTTATCAGGAATGTATTGGGAAAGCATTTGACAAAATTTAAAACATTTGTTTTTAAACTATTTGAGTTAAAATTTTCTCTTATATGCTGCTTGATCACAGTTATGTGAACTGTGATCATCCAGTTCTTCCTGACACTGGGTGGGTGCTTTGGGAATGGTTTGAGTTTATAGATCCTTAAAATTCAATTTTTTTTAACTTGACAATTCAGAAATACAAGAGGAAATTTTTTTTTAATGAATACTTTTTCTAAATGAAATTTTTTTGTAGTTACTATATATGAACCAAGAAAGATATAACTTAGAGTTTTGGTTGTCTTTTGTTTTGTTTTTGTATTTTTTTGGCATGGTTTGTTAATTTTTCTAACTTTACCAAAGTTCGCAGCTCATACCTCAACAGAACAGGGATATTTTAAATCACATAACTACAGACCAACTGAAGCAATATTTTTACAAGGTTTTTTTTTTTTTCCTCCTTATTATTAGATTGTTAATGTGTTAGGAGAAGAAACAGCAAAATTCTCTGTAGGCTTTTTCTAAAGTCCAATATTGGTCCAGATTTTAGATTCTCAGAATAAATGTTTTTCACAAATTAAAAAAAAAAAAAAGTTTTTCCCCTCGTAACTGGGGGAAAAACTCCATCATAAATTTGATCATCAAATGGGAGACAAAGAATAATGAGGGACCCGCCCAGAAGATGGCGGATGAGAAACACCACCAGACAGAGTGTCTCTGCAGAAAAGACAGATTCTAGCAGAAATTAGAAGAAAGAAGCAAGAAGACGAGCCAACATCACATGAGGGTCCGCAGGAGGAGTACCTGAGACCACGAGAGACTCCACGGGAGGAGGTCGCGGAGGAGAACTGGAAGCTGGGACCCCCGGAGCAGCCCGGACACCAGCGGGAAGGGTAGGTGGATCTGCCGTTTTCCCTCCCCTGCATCCCGGACTGCTGGTGGGCTCCCCAGGAAGCGGAGGGACCTGCGGACACCAGCCCAGCAACAACCACCACCAGTGAGCGGTAAGCCAGTAGTGGACGCGGCACCAGGCTCCCAACTCCCTTGGGGCACTTCCGTGTGCACAGACCCGAGCCGCCCGGCAGACGCCATATTGCCTCCTCCTCCCCTCCCCCAACCCTACCTGTGGCTGCCCAGAGAGACAGAGAGACAATATAGCCACCAGCCGGAGGCACCTCCAGGGAACGGGACCTTCTCATTTGGGGCCCTACAGCTGACTAAGGGGAACTCAGACTGTGAGCTCTCTGCCTGCCAGCCCTCCCAGGTGCTGCTGGCACGGTGATCCCAGGAGAACCGGGCAGAGCCTGAGGTTGAGAGACATAGACCTAGCTTGGGCTCCCTGTGGGTGAATTGGGACAGGCACTCCTCTCCCAGGTGGGGACAAAGTTTGAACTCTGGGACCCAAAGGTCAAACCTGCAGACCACATCCCATGCACCAAGGCCTCGCATTGCCCGGGGCACAGAAGGGATATACGTGAACAGCCTGCTGAGGTGTGTGTGCCTTCAGGGGCAGATCAGCGTCCTAGAGGGCAACCCTCCCCCCTAAAGGGAGGCCGTGCGCCCAGCCAAGGTGGCGTTCCTGCACAGGGAACCTCCCTGCCGGCATCACAACCAGGGGAGGCCTGGTGGCGTGTGGTCTGGCCTGCTGACAGAGGCCCAGGAAGAGCCATGGAGCTGGGGACGGTGGAAAGAGGCCAGGCCCACTCCAGAGTGCGGGTCTCGGACAGCCCCACCCCCACACACAGACTCTCTGACTGAGCAGGGCCATTCCAGCCCCTCCCTGTCAGCTTTGCCTGGAAGCAGAGAACAGAACTTTGACCCCTGCTGACGACATTGGTGGTGCCTGAGGGCGGGCTTACCCAACTCAGCTCCACGCAGACTCTCTCCTAGACCAGCCCTCACTGAAGGGGAGAAAAGGACACACCTGGAAGTCCCAGGGCCCCACCAACCACCTGAGGAACTAGAGTTCTCTCTTCAGGAACAAGAGCTGATAACAGGACACAAAAACAACAGCGTAGCCTGTTCCTCCAAGCAAGCACCACCTACTAACAGGGAGAGCATCCTGCACACCCTTTTCACGACACCTACTGACTCATTATACAGGGAGTAGTTGAATCTCACCCACAGACACCACCTACTGGCTCAGAAACCAAACAAAGCGTGTGAATACACAAACAAAAACCTAAAGAAAAGAAACAACAACTGATCGACATGGGAAGAAATCAGCGAAGGAACTCAGGAAATATGAAGAACCAATAGGAAAACACACCCCCAAAGAGGAGCCCCAGCCCCCTAGAAACAGACATCAACCAAAATCAGGCAACCAAAATGACAGAAGAGGAATTTCGTATGTGGTTCATAAGAACACTCACTGACCTGCAAGAACAACTCAATAACCAGCACAAAGAAACCACAAAAAGCCTCCAAGATCTAGAAAAAAAGTTCACTAAAGAAATGGACACAATGAAGAAAAGTTTAACCGAACTCCTGGAAATGAAGAATCAAGTCAGGGAACTACAAAATACAGTGGAAAGTCTGAAGAACAGGGTAGATCAAACAGAAGAAAGAATCTCAGAGATTGAAGATAACACCCTCCAATTAAATAAATCAGTCACAGAAATAGAGCAGAGAAACAAAAGAAAAGAGCAAAGCCTACAAGAGCTGTGGGATTATGTGAAGAAACCTAATGTGAGGGTCATAGTGTTACCAGAAGTGGAAGAAGACCACACTCACGGGTTGCACAAGCTATTTCAAGATATAATAGAGGAAAATTTCCCAGGCCTTGCTAATAATCTCAATATACAAGTTCAGGAAGCTCAGAGGAACCCTGGGAGATTCAATGCAAATAGGAAGACGTCACGACATGCAGTCATCAGACTGACCAAAATATCAACTAAAGAGGCCCTTCTAAGAGCTGTAAGACGAAAGAAGCAAGTAACTTACAAGGGAAAGCCAATTCTAATAACATCAGACTTCTCTAATGAGACTTTACAAGCAAGGAGAGACTGGGGCCCCATTCTCACTCTTCTGAAACAAAACAAGGCCCAGCCTAGAATCTTATTCCCTGCAAAACTAAGCTTCGTATATGAAGGAGAAATAAAGACATTCTCAGACAAGCAAAGGCTCAGAGAATTCACCAAGACAAGACCAGCCCTACAAGAAGTACTCAAAACAGCATTTTGCACGGAACACCATAAGAATAACCCATGAATATAAAAAACATCAAAACCCAAAGATTAAAGGCCAGATACTACAATGGCTCAAGACGGAAATCATAGCAACAACATCCAACCCAACAGAATGAACAGTAATCTACCTCACCTATCAGTTCTCTCAATAAATGTGAATGGCTTAAACTCTCCACTNTCAGAGCAACAACATCCAACCCAACAGAATGAACAGTAATCTACCTCACCTATCAGTTCTCTCAATAAATGTGAATGGCTTAAACTCTCCACTCAAGAGACATAGGCTGGCTGAATGGATAAGAAAATACAGGCCAAGTATATGCTGTCTTCAGGAAACACATCTAACCTGCAAGGATGCATATATACTAAGCATAAAAGGGTGGAGATCAGTATTCCAAGCAAGTGGAAGCCAAAAGAAGGCTGGCGTGGCAGTTCTAATTTCAATTCAGTTTTTAAACCAACAAAAGTAGTGAAAGACAAAGAGGGTCATTATATAATGGTGAAGGGCACAGTTCAACAAGAAGAGATAACAATTTTAAATATATATGCACCCAACTTAGGTGCACCCAGATTCATAAAGCAAACCTTACTGGAGCTAAGCAAATGGATTAATAGCAACTCCATAATCACCGGAGATTTCAACACCCCACTGATGGCACAAGACAGATCCTCCAAACAGAAAATTAATGAAGAAATAATGGACTGAAACAAAACTCTAGAACAATTGGGTCTCACTGACATTTACAGAACATTCTACCCAAAATCCACTGAATATACGTTCTTTTCATCACCACTCGGGACATTCTCTAAGATTGACCATATCCTAGGACACAAAGTAAACCTCAAGAAATTTAAAAAAATAGAAATCATACAATGTATCTTCTCAGATCACAGTGGAATAAAAGTAGAAATCAACCGTAACAGAAACTCACATTTCTATACAAAAACATGGAAATTAAACAACCTCCTACTAAATGATTACTTCATAAATGAAGAAATCAAGATGGAAATAAAAAAATTCTATGAAGAAAATGAGAATGGAGAGACAAGTTATCAAATCCTCTGGGACATAGCTAAAGCAGTACTGAGAGGAAAGTTTATCTCCATAAATGCCTATAACCAAAAGTCACAAATAGACCATCTAATGAAACGACTCAAAGAGCTGGAAAAAGAAGAACAGACCAGCCCCAAACCCAGCAGAAGAAGTGAAATCAACAAGATCAAATCAGAACTAAACGAAATTGAAAACAGGGAAGCTATTCAGGAGATTAATAAAACAAAAAGTTGGTTCTTTGAAAAAATTAACAAAATCGACACACCACTGGCTAAGCTAACGAAAAGCAGAAAAGAGAAATCTCTCATGAACTCCATCAGGAACAAAAAAGGAGATCTTGGGATCACAACTGATCCCAAAGAGATACAAGATATAATCTATGAGTACTACAAAAATCTTTATTCACACAAATTGGAAAATGTGGAGGAAACGGACAAATTTCTAGAAACACACAGCCTCCCTAGGCTCAACCAGGAAGAAAT
>VSMD01052692.1:0-92787 GCA_008750895.1 Mirza zaza
GTGTGTGTGTGTGTGTGTGTGTGTGTGTGTGTGTGTGTGTGTGTGTGTGTGTGTGTGTGTGTGTGTGTGTGTGTGTGTGCGCGCGCGTGTGTGTGTGTGCGCGTGCGTGCGTGCGCGTGTGTGCGTGTGCGTGTGCGCATGCGTGTGTGTACAAGTGCGCATGCGTGTGCGCACGCGCTTCTTGGACAGCGTCAACCCTGCACATATACCGGAGAGGCCTAGCCTGGCCTGGAGTGAGGAGAGCAGGAAAGGGGAAGCAGGGTGCACCATCCCCTGACGGGTCCTGCGCTTCTTCCGTTCAGACCCAGCTCTCAGCCGCAGGCAGGAGCAGAGCCGGCTTGGAGGAGAATGCTGATGCCGTCTTGGTGGCGCGACGGGCCTTTCCCCAAAGGGCAGTTTCAGCTGCAAGGCAAAAAACTGTTACTCCGGGTTACTCTGGGAACAAATTATAGGAATCATTTCCCCAAATGCCCGCTCTGATAGAATTCCCACTCAGGCAGAGGAAATGAAATCTCCCTCAATCAATTCCGCGGGTTCTGGTGTCAACGCCGCCGCTGAGGCTCCCACCCCGCCCGGCGCCCCGCTCTGCACACACGTCACCATAAATCACTCTCTAAACCTGACCCAGGCGGTCCCACGCATGCTTAGGGAGCTAAACGAAACATGCCCAAGCCGTGTTTGTTGTAAACAGAAAGCCCTGCTGTCCAAAACTCGAATTTTGGCTAAGGATAGTTTCTTCTATTAACAAATATAACATTCTGGGTGGGGGGAAAACTGTCACCTTCCTTCTCCCTTCCCTCAGCCCCCCCCCCCCAAAATCACCATTTTTGCTGATCTGTTTTTGTGGTCCTGCCTCTAAGCTACTGCATGGAAAAGACTTCTGAAGAATAACTGATTGAAATTAGAAGATATTTTTCCAGTTACATTTTCAGTGGGAAGTTCATTTTTATTTCATTTTTCTTATTACTACTACAATTCTGATTCCCATGACACTTCATGAATGTCAGCTACGGCCTAGACTTTCAGGTTTGCTTTTTCCTCGTTTAGCTAATGGAAAACTAAAGTAGAGATGAAGATTTAAGTCATTCTCCTAAGGCCACACAGCCGGCTGGGTGTAGACCCTGCGTGTTAGCCAAGAAGCTCCGTCCTGCATCCTGGGTGATTTTCACAAACCTCCTGGCCTAGCAGGGAAGGCGCTGTTGCAACACAGTGTGAGAATGTTTTTGTTTTTTTTTTCCCCTCAGTCTTGGACAAGTAGAGACAGAGGTGTAAGAATTTAAAGAGTCCTGTGTGTGGTCTCTAGGACTACCACCACCTCAGTGGGACACCCCTGAGTTCTCTGAAAGCTGTTTCCAATCTCCGTGGGGTGTGGCCAGACATAACGCATCCACCCTCAACTTCACCACTTAACTGCATTTGTAAGCATTTAAGTGCATCCAAATGCTCTCCAGCTCAAAACCCCGCAGAGCAGGGGGAAGCTCCCTAAAGGATGTGGAAGCTGGAGCACGTCCTGATCCATGGCAGCTCTCAAGAAGAGCACTGCCGTCAGAGCAGGTGTCTGCATGGTGCTGCCTCTTAAATGGCTCCACCTCCAGCCCTTGGGATCAAGTGTTAGTCTTTACTGCGGTTCATGGGGCACCTGTGCAATTCTGCTGCTTAACTCCTGTCACACCGGAACTGTTTAGCCAACGTCTACCTTGTCTGCTTGTGTATATGCTCTGGGAAGGAAGGGACCACGTTTCTCTCATTCACAGCTTCCTCCCCAGAGCTCAGCAGAGTTCCTGACACAGAGCAGGTGAGCAATTGTTGCTTGTTGGAAGAGCAAATGGGATCAAGTAACTTCTTCAGTGTACTGGAATAATGGACAAATGCCTAAAGTCAGGAGGATTCGGGGAAGCTGGATCACTTACCTGGGTCAGACCATAATTTTGTGGGAAGGGACTTTGAACCTGGAAGTATTCGCTATGCTTCCTTTGTGTCCATAGCCTAAGAGAAAATGGCTTAACGTGCCTGCAAAGCACATACAGGCTGGGATTTCTGGTTGGCTTATATAAGTATATGTGGCAGAAATGAACTTGTCTCCACCACATGTAGGTGGGTGAAAATTTGCCTTAGCTTCTTATGTTTTCTTGAAACAGAATTGTATTTAATCTCCTCCTTAGCTGTTTAAGCTAGCGTAGGCTCAAGTTAGGCGATATTACTCCCAAAATATGATGAGCACCTGCTGGAAGCCATTAGCCACATCCAGAGACAGAGAATACACCTGCTCCTTCCTACCCTCACAGGTGTTCATCTGCTGGCTCCTGTGATCAAACTCAAATCACCCAGGTAGGGGCACAATGTTCCCTTGTGTTGTGATCTACTTCAGTTGTTCTCAGGAAAGTAGGAGGCCGGTCTATGCCATGCCAGGTCCATTAGATGGCTGTATTGTATTTCTTTCCACTAACATGTTTCTTCTCCCAGAGCAAGTGGTGAGCCCTGCTGCTCCCCAGGGTCGGCCTCCAGGCTGTGTGGGTAACACACAACAGGAAAAGCAGAGTGAGGCTTTCTATTTCAGATCTGCGGGGAGCACTGTGGTATTCTGATTTCATCTCACTTCTTTGTCAGAGAGTGCAAAGATGTGTTGGAATCTTTCTCTGGGACACAGCTGGGGCCCAGCTTGTTGGCTTCCGGACTCCATGGAGACAGTGTGGGCTGATGCAGAGGCCCTGGGCAAATTGTCAGGAGACCTGGTTTTTGTCCCACCACTTATACTAATTGGAGACAGTGAGATGGTGTTATGTGTCCTCAGTTCTTCCTTCATTCTCCACTTTTGCCATGGTTCACTGGGGATGGAGGATCTTTCCTGCTCCAATGGCTTTGGGCTTGGTCAGTTGACTTGCTTTGACCAATGGAAGGTGGACATGACAGGTGGCTAGTTACAAGCTGAGGCTCTAAGGGATGTCATTGCTCATTGCTCTTCTGTTTTCACCAGCATCATAAGAACAGCTTGCCCTGGGTGGCTGCTGTAGTTTCTAGATAAAAACACACACACACACACACACAAACTCACTCTCTCTCTCTCTCTCTCTCTCTCTCTCTCTCTCTCTCTCTCTCTCTCTCTCGTTCCACAGGACTACTGGTCAACCTGCAGAATTATGAGCAAGAAGTGAATGATACTTGGCATTATTGCAGGAATATCTGATTAATGTAAAGATTTTCAAGCTCCTTAATTTTACTTTTTTTCTTTATTCAATCTGAGTTATGATTTGCATATAATAAAGCAAAATGAACAGATTTTACTATTCTTACTCTGTTTGATGAGTTTTGACAATATCCTACACTCATGTAACCATCATCCCCAGCAAATGATTGATTATTTTCCATTACTCCAGAAAATCTTCTGACTTCCTTTTCCAGCAAGTCTATCTCCAGAGACAGCCACTTTCTGGTGGTCTATCAGTGTAGTTTAGTTTTCCTGTTCTTGGGTTTTAAATGGAATTACACAGTTTATTCTCTTGTGTCTGGCTTCCTTTGATCAATACTATTTTTTTGAGATTTATTCATCTTGTGTGTATTAGTAATTTGTTATTTTTATTTCTTAATAGCATTCTATTATATGAATATGCCATAATGTGTTTATACATTTACCTGGTGACATTTGGGTTGTTTCCAGATTTTGGCTATTATGAATAAAGCTTCTTTGTTTTCAATATATGTTTTCATTTCTCCTTGGTAAATACCTGGAAATGGCATTACTGGGTAATAGAGAAAATTGTTTTCCAAATTGGATATAACATTTTACTTCTGATAAACAATGTGTTAGAGTACCAGTTATTTCACATCCTTGTCTTTTTAATTTTAGCTCTTCTAGTAGGTGTATAGTGACATCTTACTGAAGTTTTAATTTTTAATTTCCCTGGTAAGTAATAGTGGTGAGAATCTTTTATGCATACTTGTTAGCCATTGGTCATTGCTGTTTAGGTTATTAAGTATGAAATGTCTGATTCCCTTGAGTACAAAGTTAGACAGATGATATCTCTGACATTTCACTTTGACACTTCTTGTTTTATTTTTATCGTGAAAGTACATCCTCATTTTTTCCCACATATGGTTTGGTTTGTGATTATCTTTCAAGATTTTTTAGAGTAATATTTGTGAAACCATGGATAAGTCAAACATTTGTGTTATTTTCAAAAATATCAGTTCTGTCATGGAACTAATGCTACAGAGACAGCTTGAAATATCACTGAAGGGTTTGAGAGGGGTGTGGCTAGTGAATGGACAGTACATTGATGGTTTGAGATGTTCCATTCTGGTGATTTTAATCTTGAAAATGAACCATGAGGGAAACCTGAGACCAAGGTGGATAATGATGACTTGAAAGCTGTAGTGGGAGCGAATCCATCTCAACCTACATATGAATTAGCAGCAAGGTTTGACGTTACAATTCATCAATACTGGACCATTTGAAACAAATCAACAAGGTAAAGAAGCTGGATAGGTGGGTTCTGCATGAATTAGTGAGCCTCAGAAGAGAAATCATCTCTAAGTTTGCCTTTCTTTGCTGTCACAACATAAAAGTGAACAATTTCTATACCATATCGTTATGTGTGATGAAAAATGGATTCTATTTGATAATCATAAGCATTTAGCACAATGGTTAGATAAAGATGAAGTGCTGAAACACAATGCAAAACTGAATATTCATCAAAAAAGCTAATGGTGTCTGTTTGGTGGTCCAACACTGGTATTATCCACAACAGCTTCATGAAACCTGGTCAATTGATTATAGTGGATGTCTACTGCAACCAATTGGATGAAATAATTAGGATGCTTGCCATTAAACAGCCGAAATTGGTCAATAGAGACAAGTCAATCCTTTTGCAAGACTATGCTTGACCACATGTTTTGTAAACAATGCTGCTCAAACTACAGAACCTGGACTTGAAACTGTGTCATCCACCACATTCACCAGACCTTGTACCAACTGACTACGACTTCTTCTAGGCTTTGCACCACTTCTTGCAAGGAAAAATATTCAATTCCCAACAAACTAAGGAAAACGCCTTTCATGATTTCATCACCACTTGATTTCATCACTACTTGCTCTCCAGGCTTCTTTGCTGCTGGCGTAAACAAGCTACCAGGAAGATGGCGTCTTATTGAGTTGTGAGAGTTCTTTATGTGTTTTTGATACAAACCCCTATCAGATATATGCATTACAAGTCTTTTGTCCTAGATTATTTTATCCATAACTAGGAGCTGAGTGTTGATGTTCTGATTCGTATTGTGAATTTGACTATTTCTTCCTTCAGTTGTGTCAATTTTTGCTTCGTTTATTTTGATGGTCTCTTTTTTAGTGCATCACTTATTTAGGATGGTTTATGTCTTCTAGATGAGTTTCTTCTTTTATCCTTATGAAATGTTCCTTTTCATTCTTTGTAGTACTTTCTGTCTTGAAATTTACTTTGCTTAATGTTAACATCAATTCTTATTAATTGATATCAAAGCCACTCCAGCTTTCTTTTGCTTACTGTTTGGATGTTAGGTCTTTTCCCTCCTTTGACTTTCAACCTGTTTTTGTCTTTATATTGAGAGGATTCTATTTAGACAGAAAATAATGGGATCTTGCTTTTTGTTTTGTCAGACAATCTCTGCCTATCAACTGTCATTTTTTTCTATTATACTTAAATTTCATATAATTATTATAGTTGGGTTTATGTCTATCATCTTGCTATTCATTTTCTATTTGACCCATCTTTTTTTTTTTTTTTATTTGCTCTTTTGTTTTCCTGCTCTCTATTGGGTGAATAGAGTATTTATTTTTCATTATTCCATTTTATTTCATCTCTTGATTTTTCTTAGCTATATATCTTTATATTGTTTTTAAATAGCTCTGGGTTATAATAAAAATTTAAATTATCCCAGCAGAGTTTTACTTTACCCTTTCACATACATTATAAGGATTTGGGATTTGTAAAAGTATAGCTAAATTTATTTTCCTCCTGCTCTTTATGTGCTTGTTGTCATTTGTTTTACCCCTATGTGCTATATACCTTAGTGTATAATTTTAGTATTTTTGTTTCAGTCAACAGGGCTTTAAAGAAATTTAATGTAATACAATACAGATAATTTAAAACAAATTTACTTTTATCCTATCTGGTATTCCTCATTCATTACTATTAATCTGAGTTTTTCTCTAATATTTTCCTTCAGCCTATATATAATAAGTCTTTTAACATTTCTGGCAGCTCAGGTTTCTATCTATAGAGGATTCCTCCTCTTCTTACCTTTCTGCATGGGATAAAACAGCCTGGAATCTCTTCTCTCCTAGGAAGAGCTTGTTACTTTCTAGATTTTAGTTCATTTAGGTTTCCTAGTGTCCGTAGCTCTCTGATGGATTGTAAAAAATGATTTAGAGCTTATCCTTTTGGCTTTTCAGTTAGGATGGGAGTGGCAGTGTCTAGCAACTTCCTTAGTTGGAAACAGAAGTCTGGGATTAATTTCCTCTTTTTAAGGTGAGCAGTTTAGATTCCATTTATTTATTTGACCAATAAACGTTTCTGAGCAGCTCTTCCAGAAGCTCAGCATCCAGACTATAAAGAAGCATAAAGCTTGTCTTTCAGCGACTTCTTAGGCTAAAGTTTACATCTTTAATATGGCCCTGAATATCCATTCTAGTTTTACGTGCTGTTTTACACTTTGCACTTCTCTATCTTGATATTGGCTAACACTGAGGCTTTTTTGCTTATTATTTGTTTTCCTGCTTGATTTTCAGCTGCGTAAAAGATGGTCTATTCATTTTTAAATGAGTGATCTGTGCTTTCATCTGCATTATTTCTCCTTATCCTCCCTCCTACCTTGGAAATGACTTTTCCTTCTATATCCAAAGACCATTTTCCCCCCGCCCCACTTCTTAGAGACACCCTAAAACATATCCTTCCTCCATATTCCATCCCCAAATCCAAACAGACCTATCTCTTGGACATACAGTAAAAATGAGGTTTATGCCTCATTATTCAACTATTTGCAGGTTTGAGTTAAGAAAATATATCCCAGGATAACCCTACAGCTGTGAAGGACTGACATTCATTTTGATTGGTCAGTATCTGTATAACACTAGTTATTAAATATTTTATAAATCACCCAACAGGATTATCAGTACCTTGCATGGTGGCTACCTCATAGTATATGCCCAATACATATTTATTGAATATATTAGGTATTTTCAGATTGATTGCATGGGATGGCACAGCTTTTTCAGCTGCTAGGCTCTGCTCTATGTACTGGAATGCAAAAACACATAAGGCACTGTCCCTGGCCTTAACTTGGACCCAAACATGTATATTAGACATCTACATTCTCCTTTCTAAACTTAGTGCTGTGGTCATTACTATGGATGGACACGTACTGCATTCAAGTGTATTCCAAGTGCACTTGCTGCTTACCATATCTCATACTTTTGGCATCATTGTCAATACTCCCTGAGTCTACACTGATCTCTGGAGTACAGAACCTAGTGGATAAATAGGCTGCTTTTTTTTCAGTCAGACAATTCTGGGCACACTTTACACAGTCTCTCAGAGAACTCCGTCCCCATAGAGGGAGTCCAGTTGCCTATGGTGTTGATCAGCTCAATGATTCGCCCTTGGATTTTTTTTCCCCTCCTCTCGTGTTTTATTCTTCCTAGTCCCTCACTCCTCTTCCCCAGGACCTCTTTCCAAAATAAAGTCCCTGAGTGCCAGCCTCATATCTCCTTTTGCAAAAGGTCCTAAGCTAAGACAGCCTGTAAACAAGTGATCACAGCACAATGTGATCAGTGCATTAATAGTCATCAGGAACAACTGAAGGGGAAAGAGAACACCAATGCATTTTTACAGAAAAATTACATTTGAACTAGTCTTTAAGGGTAAGTAGAAGTAAGGCAGACAGACAAAATGGATAAAGCTGTTCTATGCTGAGAGAACAGTGTAGAAAAACAAGGATGTTAGCCAACCTCCAAGATGGGCCCCAATGAGCCCCACCTCTTAATACCCACACCCTTATTTAGTACCCTCCCCCTCCCACACTGAACCAGGATAGATCTGTATGGCCAATAGAATATGACAGAATTGATGCTTTGTGTTTTCCAACCGCTTTATGTCCTGCTTCTGGCATGTACTAACTTTGTGATCTTGGGTAATTTTCTTGACTTCTAAACTTTAATTTTCTCATCTGTAATATGGAATTGGAATTCATATCTATCTCAGAGAATTGAGAAAGTTAAATGAGATGGAACATGTAAAGCTTTTATTATGGTTCTTGCATATGATAAGCACTTGATAAATATTGACTATTATTAGAAAATGGTCCCATGACCATAAATACAAAGATAAATTATAAAATAAGGCTGCAATTTTCCTTTTTCGGCTTTATTTGTAGTCTTTCCTAGGCACTTTCGAGGATAAATCCTACATAAACTTTCCCCTTTTCTTCTTAATCAACTTAGTTCAGGAGTCCAAGAATTTGAAGAAGTATAAAGGTATGTTCAGTACT
The DNA here is from genome assembly GCA_008750895.1 of Mirza zaza. Lineage (NCBI taxonomy): Eukaryota > Metazoa > Chordata > Mammalia > Primates > Cheirogaleidae > Mirza > Mirza zaza. The sequence goes on from VSMD01052692.1 coordinate 8,518, forward strand.
TTTAATTAGGAACCACTAATACATTTTCCCAATGCACCAACAAAAAGGTTGAAAGTAATCAGCTGGGGGAAGATTAATTAACTCAATCTTTTATAATTCAGAACAGGCTAGGATATGCTTCAAAACACTCCATTTTGGGCAGAGAGCCTTACACCCAAAATGGAAAGAGAAAGAAAACTCAATCCAAACTAAGCCGAGAACACACAAACAACAAAGCCAAGAAGGGTAATTGACAAACAACTCAGTCTGCATTCCCATTTTCCCAAGACCTTCCCATTCCCTACTCCTGAAGTGGAGGTTGGGGCTGGGATTGTGGCTGAGATGATCCAATGTGAGGAAATGGTGAAGTCAGTCTCACCAGGACAAAACTCTGGGCACACAAAGCAGGTAGTAGAACTAGTCAGAGCCCTGAAGAAAGTGGAGGGCCATGCTAGCCATTAGATGGACTTTCTCTGAATACTTCTGGCTTTGCCTTCTGTATCTTTCTCCCATCCTCTGACTTTCTGTGATTCCCCCTTAAAACTCTGTCTGGCAGGTATCTTTTCTCTCTGTCATTTTTACCATATGAATTGAAGTCATCGGACCACTGCTCCAAGGGACATCTGTGTGTAAGATTTCTTTATCCTCCCTGATAAGACTTCAAGCATCAGGGGTCAGTGGGGCAGATTTCTGTCTGGGCATCACTGAATTTCTCAGAACCCAGGGAACCAGCCCGAATGGGCTGTTACCAAGAGCAAACTAGAGGGCCTTGCACCCCAGAAGGGCAAGATAGGGCCAGCAGTGCTGTGAGCCCAGAGGAAGAGTACAACCTCTGGGAAGCAGATTGATCTCTGCAGTTATTAGGAATTTCAGCTAACCCCATTAATCTTAGGAGATTCACTTTAAAGAAAGAACTCCCAAACTCCATTTTTTTAAAGCATAACACAGCCAGGGCTTTTTATGTCAGAATATGACAATTATACAATTCTATCAGATCAGCCTTACAAAAAAATCCTTCATAGCCTCTTTTCCTTTTCTCCCAACCCAGCTGTGACTATGTCTTGGGCTCCCCTGGTTAGCCATAATACCCAATGCAGGGTACCTGCAAGTGCTTGGAAAAGCCTCTTGCTTCTCACTCGAACGAGGTGGTGTTCAAGATGGTGAAGAAATGGTACTCAGCCTGTGTCTGGGACTTAGGAGTTGAAAAAACAAATGAAAGAAAAAGAAGGCTCTATTTTTACTTTCCTTCTCACCTTTAAATCTTAATCTGAAATCTTCTTTAGAGAGAGGAGAAGAGTGATGGAAAGGAGGGGAGGAAAGTTGATAGGAGGGTAGAGAGGGAAGGGTGGAGTGCACAGAGGCTTGCTCTGCAGGGTTTGCATCCCAGTGGGGAACAGCATTGTGGCTCGGAGCAGACATGCGGCCACTCTCCCCACTGCCCCTGTGACTCATCCACGCAGGGCTTGTGCTGTGGTGGGAGGTCATCTCTCAGCTTTTCTTCTGTATGTGTGAGGGCATGAGTTCTGCGAGGTTGGGGTAGAAGTGTTTTATGTAGGTAATCTTGGAAAGGATGATCCTGGAGTCCGGGGATGTCTTTTTGGGCTGATCTAAAGCCATGAGAAATTTGCACTGTCTTACTGATAACTACAAGAAAAATATGTCATGCCTAAATGTGTTTTAGCATGACCATCAACACACCTAGGGCACTGGCACAGTGGAATGAACACTGTCTCCTGATCCCAGAGAGGAAGTCCAGACTTAATGATGACATCCTGGACATGTCAGCTCATTCTTTGAGCCAATAAGTCCCTTGTGCCAAATGGCATCATCAGATTAGATGAGCTAATTCTCCTCTTGCTCTGTATCAAAGCTGAGATTTATTTTATATCAGTTCTTTAAAGATCTAAATTACATAGGGATGACAAATGCTTTTCTATATTAGACCTCAACCTTTGGAATTAACTTGCTTTCCAGTTCTTACTTTGTAAAACTTAGGTCATGATCTATAATTTTCTCACCAGCTTGGTCTGCTCAAGTCAAACTTAGCTCATCTTCATTTATTATTTCTCTACTATTGGAGAAAAAAAAATCTAAGTAGGATTTATAGAAACTTGAAACACTATCAAATACTCGTTTCTCACATACACACAGCTATGGGCCCATGACATAAACCTGCACAATCAGATGTGGTGAAACAAAGGCAAACGACATACAATAAATAGCCTCCACTCATATGATGCTTTCAATGTGCTAGGCACATGCTTTGTGTGCATTACATATATGAACTCTTTTAATCCTCATAACAACCTTAGGAAATGGGCTTTATTTTTTTTACAGGTCGGGAAATACACTGCAGGTGGGAAGTCAGACCATGTTGGAAAGATTTTGAGATGATGCCTACAGATTCCTCCAGACACTCACCCATCTCCACAGTTCCTGGAATCAGTTTCAGTTCCACTCCATCCGTCATTCACCAGGGGTACTGGAGCCTACAGGCTTTGGAGTCACTTTTGGGTGTGAGTTCTGGCTCTATATCTGCTTAGCTGTATTATTTCAGGTATATTTCTGAGGTTCCCTGAAATGCAGTTCCCTTCTTTGCAGAATGGGAGTAATTCCATTACCTGGTAGGATTGCAAAGGGGGCTAAAGGAATTTATGGGTGCAATGAGGGTTTCCAACTAATGCTGTTCTCCCACCACTCGAGCCTTCCTTCTCCCAGGTTTTCTTTCTTCCCCTTTGTCCTGTCTTATCTTGCTTGCTAAGTCATGGGCTGTTTAATTTTTCTGCCCATCCCTTACCTCTCCCCAGAAGAAAGGAGATATTCTCTTCCTATCTGTGAGCCCCTCTTGTGATTTGTTCTCTTTTCTCTAACCACAAGTATTTCCTTTCTGGATTCACCAACTTTCTTTGGCTGGGCTGCCCCAACTTTCACATTCTTTGCAGAATAGCCCATGGGGCCTCAATCGTGGTGCTTTGAACATTCTGTCCCTCACTGCTCAATCTCTACCTTCACGTGGCAGCATTCAAGAGCAGCGGTGGAACAGCAGAACAGACACAAGTCAGAGGAGGTTACTGGATTCTAATTATAAACAAAGCAAGCCGGAGTTGTGTAATTAGATTGGAAGGAACAGAGTTACAGCTGTTTTAAGGGTTGTGACCCAAACTGACAAAAGACAGGAAATTCAGAGAGGCAGTGTCTTGTCAACCTTGCCTTTGAATGGCCTTTTTTTTTTTTTAGGCTGATATATTATATTACTTCCCTTCAAGGTATTTTGAGCTTCTAATCTCTGAATTTTCATTTTTAAGGCATTCACAAAACGTTATACCTGGGAGACTGATAGACTCCTTTGAAACTTAAATAACCCAAAGGAGCCATCCAAACCTCTGGGTGCAATATGTATCCATGCATTTTTAAAAAGGCATATTATATACATCAGAGACTTGGATGGCTCATTAGGACGAGTTTGGTGGAGTGTGTAATTCAGGATTTAATGTGCTGTCCATGGACTAAGCTTACTAGGACTGTACTAAAGCTGTTTTATTTTACTTTATTTTCCACATAACATCTAAAGCCTAAAGCATTTACACAAAATGACTGAGTAATCATTTGCATAGTTTCATTTTTGAAATCTAAGCCTTTTTCAAGTTAGATGAAAACCAGACATACCTGAAGCCAAAATGCCTTACATGAAACTTAAATAATCTTTGTAAAACTTCTTTTTTCCTTTCTTCTTCTTCTTTTTAAAAAAATTATAACTAAGCTGAAAATTAGATATTTTAACATTTTTCTCTTAGGGATATTTCTGTGCTTGGATCCTTGCAATGCAACTTTTTGATTCCTCATAGAAAAATAAGCTTAATCTGAATTGTGCTCTAAAAACATTTATTAATATTTTTTCTTTGACCTGTTAATTATTCTTTTTTTTTTTTTGAGACAGAGTCTCACTCTGTTGCCCGGGCTAGAGTGCCGTGGCATCAGCCTAGCTCACAGCAACCTCAAACTACTGGGCTAAAGCAATCCTCCTGCCTCAGCCTCCCAAGTAGCTGGGATTACAGGCATGTGCCAGCATGCCCAGCTAATTTTTTTTATATATATTTTTAGTTGTCCAGACAATTTCTTTCTATTTTTTTAGTAGAGACAGAGTCTCGCTCTTGCTCAGGCTGGTGTTGAACTCCTGAGCTCAAATGATCCACCTGCCTCGGCCTAGGCCTTGACCTCTCAGAGTGCTAGGATTACAGGCATGAGCCACCCTGCCCACCTAATTATTCTTTATATTTTTGACAATTATAAAAAGTAGGGTGGTCATAAGCTGGATTTACAGGGAAGCCAATGTGATGAATAAGATTTACAGAACCATATATTGAAGATATGAAAGGAGCAATCAGGTGGAGAGAGACAAAACTTGACTTTTTATACCTTATGCATATTTCAAGTTCCCTATTTTCCCTGGTCCCTGCCCACTCACCTGTTTTCTCTTCATTCTTTTCTACCAAAATTTGTAGATAAAAGACATTTTTCACTTTGTTGCTGTTCTAATTGACAATGTAGAAATAGCCAAGCTACTAGGGGGTCCATGTGGCTACTAATGCTCACTGAACATTCATTCTTCTGGATCTTGGGGAATTGCAGAAAGAAGTAAATTCAATTCTAATCTAGAGAGGAGCAATCTGTCCACTCTTGCCATGGAGACAGCAGGTCACACTGGGGGTGTTGCCGAGAGCCTGAAAGCCACAAGCTCTCACTCTGTACCTCCTGAGGGATATCACAGCTGCAAGGGAAGATTCAGGGAAAGGTGTATGCTAAAAATAGTATTTAAGAAGCAACATAAATCTATTTAAATAGCCCAAGGTATTAAATAATCTAACTGTGGGTGGAACATAGAAAAACATGCTTCATTGGAAATAAGAAGTGGACCCTGAAAATTCCTTTCTCTATGTACACTTGAAACTGGAAAAAGGTTTGGGTCTTATTTAATGGTTGTTTCTGATAGCATTAGATAAAATATCATGTCCTGGGTCTAAGACAGAGCGAAAGAAAGAGACCGACTTATTCAGCATCAGCTGTGTGTCAATCAAGCCGATCACTGTTCTATGTATTTTACATACATCAGTTATTTTGTCTTTCACCACCCAGCAAAGTGATCATCATTATCTCTACTTACAGATGAAAAAATTGAGGCCCAAGTTGAGAAATGTATTCATGGTATCATTCTGGATTAGTAGTTCTTGTCTTAGTTTCGCAAACACAGCTACAGGTGCAAGTCACATAATATCTCTATGTCTTATTTTTCTCCTTTTTAAAATGAGTAAGTTGGACTAGGGGTCCTTGTGTGTTCTGGAATAAAGGTTCTGAATTATAATACTCCAAGTATTTTCTGTAGATTCTGCGATCTCTTCCAAGAGGGATAAATTAGACCAGCTGTGGTCGCCCACAGAGCCTGCAAACCCACCTGGCAGAGTAAGCTCCGATGGTCCCCAGCATCCTGGAAAATCAGTAATGTTATCTGGAACTTCTGCTGTTAAGAACTGGGGGAACAGTGGCAAAGAATTGCCCTGTTCTGGTTGAAGAATCTGAGGTCTCAGATTACCATTTTTTGAAAAGTAACGAGTTAAGGAATTGCAAGTTGCTTTGTGCAGAAAACACAAAGTGTGAGATTTGTGGTCAGCAACTGAAGGAACTTCTCTGTCACTTCTCTGATGCCCCCGCCTCCCTTTCCTACTTGCACAGAGTGCCACGTCCTTCTACTTTATTCAAGACTTTTTAAAAATAGCTTAACCTGATCTCTGCTTTTTCTTATTTCTTTCTAGCCATCTCCCTAAAAGTTCCTCTTACCTCTTGACTCGCTTATTTTGCATAAGCCTCTTCCATAAATTCCCCAGATTACTTTGCCCCTCTCTCTTAAGACTGTAAACTGGGTAATATGCTCTGAATGAAAGGCCATGGTGAATTACTCTGTGTGAGATATAAAAGCAACACCATCCAGCATAACCCACTCCTGGAACTCCAGATCCTTGTGTTGTGAGCAAGCATTGAAATTTCAAGCCCTGGAGTAAATTATTTTAAAGTACATTTTCTGCAAACACTATGCCTTTCATTTCTGGCATGCTCCTCTTATAACCTTCAGTTCAGAAGAAATACTGAGCTCAGCTTTGAGCTTTCCTCTTACCCTATCCCTAATACATTATCAAATAGCCCAGTCCCTTGTGTAATTAATCCCTTTTATTTTTCTTTAGCTCATGTGAGGATTTTCTCTTAAATTAGAAAAGTAATATATTTATAGATTAAGTCATTTGTGATTTTACTAATTTCTGGGTCAGGTTCCTCTATCTTTTATAATACAGCGGTGATGCTAAGAACTTTCTAGCAATGTTTCAAAGGGGAAAAAAATCTATGATCTCAATTGGGAAGTACAAATTGAAGACTTCTAAGCTAGATACTGTGTTGGGTGCTGCACAGAATGCAGACAAGCATTGTTTATCCCCTCAAGGAATTTATATTTTTGTAGGCAAATCCACAAATTGCTGCTTTGAAAGGCATACTGATGTCGTGTTGCTGGAGTTCAGATTTAAGGGACTGCAGGTGTTTGAGTCCTGTGGAGGTGAGATCATTAGCTGCTTCCTCTCCCTGAGAGCTGCTGCCTGTGGGGACATTATGCTCTGTGGAGATTTGGGGATCTCTAAGGGTATGCATATTTTTCTTGCTTTTGATATCATAGAGGAAGAGTTCATACTCCTATCAAAGTCTCCTGCATTCAAAAATTCAGCATTCAATCTCTTCATGCATTCAATAGGATTAAAGGAATTAGCAGCTTTATCGAGGTAAGATTGACTTTATGTTCACCTGTTGTTTGGTTTCTCTGTAACACTGATGTGGTTTGCATTCTCTGCTCCTGGGTGAGTCTCCAGTTGTCTTGCCTGCATGCATTACCCCTCGTGTATGCCCCTTCCCCTTGGGATGCTTTTCCTCTGTCCCCATTGAAGTTTCCTTTTCCTTCACTCAACCCCAATTTGGGGATTTCTAAAGACTGAGAACTGGGCCAGTGTCTTTTCTCTCCCTTTTCTTCCTTTCCCTAGGTGATCTAATCAATTTCAATAATTTTAAATGCCATCTCATAATGATAGCTCCCAATCTTTTCTCTCTAAACTAGATCTTTCCTTTGGGCTTTTATCATACTTATCCAATTGCCTATTTGCTGTTTCCATTTAGATATCTCACAGACACCTGAGACCTAATCATCCAAAATAGAATGTTTGGTTTCCACCTCCCCCACCCCATTGTTGCTGATCTCAGTATTGCCTCTAACAACCAACCACCCCATTGCTCAAGCCAGAAGTCGAGGTCTTTACCTGTGATTCATCCCCTCTCTGCATATGATCATCAGCCATCCTGGGGGTTCTATGCAGTGAATGTCTTCATCTGGACCATTTCTCACCATTTCTACCAGCATGATGTTGGCTGTGCCATCATGATCGTCATCTAGATCAATGCAACTGCCCTCCCCACTTGTACCCCAATCCAAGCTCCGCACAGTAGCAGTGATCCTAGCAGGCACATCTTCACAGTTCTATTTCACCCTACATAAATCCTTTCAATCACACTCTTTACCCCTATATCCACCCCTCCATATTAGGCAAAAAAGGAAAACAAACTCTGTTGTTTGTCTTTTTTTTTTTTTCCATGTGCAGACACTTAATCATTCCTCTTTTGTGTTTGGGATTCTGCTTTTTGATTTTCTTCCTACCTCATGAGGTTGCTAAGTTGTTTTCCAAATCAAAGACAGCGTTCTCTTTGAGAGAGATTTTGGTGAATTTTTTTAAAAAAAATAATAAAGTGTTCATCTCATCAAATGGGAAGGAATCGTAAAGGTCCTTTAAAAAGTGGGGAGATTTTTGACAACCTGGGATGCTCAGGGATCATGTCACATGGAGAGAGATGAACCAAGATTGAAATTTGCAAGGATAATGTTGGTTTGAGGAAGAAAGAGAGGCTTTGGCTCAGCTGGGAGAATAGTGGGTATATGGGGTACATGGAAGATCCCTGGAAGGGAAAATTGATGCCTTACTGTGGCATCCTCCCATGCCTGATGAGAAATTTGAATCAGGTTTAACACAAAAAGTTGGAAGCCACTGAAGAGATTTTGAGCTTAGATATGATGCAGTGAATGTTGTGCTTTGGAAATGCCAGGCTGGCATCCGTGTCAGGGATGGATTGGGACGGACTGGATTGGGGAAGTCAGATGGTAGGGAATTCAATAAAGGGGCTAGTCCAACTGTGCAGGTGGGAAATACTGAAAGCCTAAGCTAGAACAGCAGCTGGGGCCACCTTTATTTGCTTTAAATATTATTATGCTGAGGTAAGTATCTGTTTTCATTAATCCACTTCTTCCCTCTGGTTTAATACAGATGCCAACAGCCCTTTGGATATTTGCTTTAGATTAAAAATTTCCAGATACTGCAGCCTTTCTTCACATGCCCTCTCATTTTCATCTGTCCCTCTGGAGGCCACCTGTTTATCAATGTCCTATCTAAATTGCAAGGCTCAGAATTAAGCCAATTCTTTACATGTGGTCTGCTGAAAATAGACTCTCACAGTTACTTTCTCCAAATAAATCATGTGATGTCTCTGATCACCTCATCCAGTAGGTAATATAGATATGCCTATATGGAAGCAATATTCTTGATAAACAAAAGATGCCCAGCAAGAAGGTAAGAATTCTCTGCTTTCCGTTCATTTGTCATGACAACTTAGCTAGTTCTTTTCTTCTCTCTGACTGTGCTTGCCTCTTCTACTTTCTGAAAATCATCCTTTTTCTTCTGTCTCTGTTTTACATGTTTCAGTGTTGGGGAGCATTAGCAGTGTTTACCTTATACAAAATCTAGGGTTTATAATAAATTCATTCAACAAGTATTTATCAATTGCCTACCACATCGAGATACTGTTCTTGGTGCCTGAGATACATCAAGAAGCATAATATTAAATGTCCCTACCTTCTGTTCTCCGCTGTTTCATGGGTCATTCTATGGATAACAAGTAACAATAGAGGAGCATTTATTCACTACAGTAATGATGTCAAAGCCACTGGTTAAAATGGAAGGTGTCTCAAGGGCAGCAGATTTTGTAATATGAGTGAAAATCTTTGCCTTTATTTGGATTCTCCCGAGTACTAGCCTTCTCCTTCATTTAAATTTCACCATTCTTGTGGGGGAGGAAGAAGTGTTAGCCTGGCTCTCATATGGAAATTAATTGATGTTCTTCCTCACACTGGGCTAGATAATTTAAAAATTAATATACTGTGCAGATAGCACTACCTAAAGGTTGCAGAGGCTGACTGGTGAGCTGCAGGCATTTGAGTCTGCCAACCAGAATAAGAAATAGATAAAGCTAAATTACAGACCTATTAAAAATAAATTAGTGGTGTCGAAAAAGTAAATTAAGATGCAGATAATCAATCTAATTTCAGGGTCTCTGGTGAGTGGTAAAGCTTAATTCTTCTTGTGTTTGATGAAAGCATCTATTAATTAAAAATATTTATATAAAAACAAGCCTGTACAAGGTCTTTATGACAAGAGGAATCAACTTCAATTGGTTTGACTCTCAGAAGATGGCCTTGATTTTGCAGTGAAAGGCGAGACCTGCCTTCACACATTGAATTAGAGCCCATTTTCCTAAAATATTTTTCATTTTTGCATCTAGAGAGAACATTTGCTTCCCTTCCTTTCAATTTTGTTTTCCTTCACTTTCTCTTCTGGCTTCCTGTGACCAATTCCAAACCATCCATCCTGCTTCCTTTCATCCATGGTTGTTCTCAGTGCAGGGGTGGTAGCTGAGCACCAAAGCAAAGAAAAGAGCTGGGGTTTGGAGAGAGAAAGGAGTCAGATGAGCAGAGAGGTCATGAGCTAGGAGAGGGGGAGATGCACTTACAGCAGAAGGCAGAGACACTGAGCAAAAGTATAAAAAGGAATTATGCAAGGATTTGGAGTCCTGTGAGTGTCAGCCAGTGAGAAACTTATGGATCGATGGAAGAATGGGTCATCGTACGATAAATGACTATCTGTTATCATTTTGCTTCTTTCTACTCAATATATTGGGTAAGAGGATTACTACACAGGTGCTAGAGGGATAGGCCAAAATGGAGTTTAGCCTTTTCATATCTCGTCCTCTTACCTGACCTCTGACAGGGGGTCAGAGAATAACTCAGCAGGTAGGCCACACGGAGCGGCATCCTGTGCACTGGCCCTTCTGGAGTTAAAGAAACTCACAGTTTTGCAGTGCTGGAATAAATGGAGCACAAGAGGCCAGTCCTGCTGGTATATCTCTCACTGCCCTACTTTGTAGCAGAAATGGGACTGAGTCAGAGGCTGGAATCAAAGCAAATCTTTCCAGCCAGCTGCAAGTCTTGCTTGAGTCTATCTCCTGCTAATATTATAATGATGGCAGGAAGAAGGGTCGAAGGCAGCATGTAGAGTTTTAGTCTTTCAATGTCATTTTTTTTAATTGAAAATGTCATACAACACAATGGAAAAAGTAAAAAAAAGAACAACTTAAAAAAAAAAAAAGAGTAGATATATAATGAAAAGTCAGTCTTCCCTTATTGTCTCAGTCCAGGTTTGATTTCCACAGAGGAAAAATGATTCACACAGGAGACAGAAAAGGAAATAAATAAGAAAAGTGGCATGTAGCCTTGACAAAACATTGAGCATCTGTGGTTCAGAGTGATCAGTGTCATAGGATGCAATCAAAGTGGAGAAGGCTTTCATATTCTCCCGGGAACATAGGATTGTCATTATAGCAGGACAGAGTCCTGGCCTGGATGGACCCTGATCTTATGGCAGAGGCCTGGCACATTTCCGGTCACTCCTGTGGCGATGCTGTTAGGGAAAGGTCACCATTCGTCTCTGTCAGGTGTCTCTGTCTCTGGGGACGTGCTTTACCAGGTCGCCTCCTTCTTGTTCTGTGCCCCGGATTAGAGGCCATGGAGATTTCCTCCTCTGTGACTTTGACACCTGAGAATTTTCAGTTTAGCACTTTATTTTATACTTAGTCTATATAACAACAACAACTATGAACAAGCAAGCAATTATCTATTGAAAGCCTGTTGCTCCAATCTTATGTATATATATATGTTCTAGCCTATTTTATATGTTCATATATGTATATACACACACAGCACCTATTATACACACATACACACAGACACACACACACACACATATGTATATATATTCCTCTTCCTCCAAGGCAGAGTTAGGGGTCCATGTAACATGCCCTAGAGGACTCTGTACTTTCCCTCTTGGCATTTATTATGCTGCATTTTAACTCTCTCTCTCTCTCTCTCTCTCTCTCTCTCTCTCTCTCTCTATATATATATATATATATAATATGTAACTCTAGGTTAATGTATAATATATATTAACAGTTCCCAACCTTTTTGGCACCAGGGACTGGTTTCAAGGAGGATAATTTTTCCTTGGATTGGAAGTAGGAGGGATGGTTTCAGGATGATTCAAGCACATTACATTTATTGTGCACTTTATTTCTATTATTATTACATTGTAATATATAATGAAATAATTATACAAACCTCTCTGCTAGTGATAATCTGTATTTGCAGCTGCTTTCCCCCATTAGCATCACTGCTTCAGCTCCACCTCAGATCATCAGGCATTAGATTCTCATAAGGAGTGTGCAACCTACATCCCTCGCATGTGCAGTTTACAGTAGGGTTTGAGCTCCTATGAGAATTTAATGCCACTACTGATCTGACAGGGGGTGGAGCTCAGGTGGTGATGTGAGCAATAGGGAGAAGCTGTAAATACAGATGATGCTTTGCTAGCCCACCCACCACTCACCTCCTGCTGTACAGCCCAGTTCCTAAGAGGCCACAGATGGGTACCAGTCTGAAGCCTGGAGGTTGAGGACCATATATATATATATATATATATATATATATATATATAATTAGCACCTCAAGTACTTTTTATTTGTCTTCATGGGTCTGGGAGGATTATTTTATTTCTCTCTCATAGCACTTAATTTACCTGGGAGAAATGGCTTATTCCTGTGCAGGTCCCAGCCCTTGTATAGACTCTGAAAAATCTCAGGCTGCTCTGCCTATCTTATGTCTGGATGCTCCCTCTGAAACAGGAGCCAGTGCAGATGAACAGTGTGGGTAGAATAACCCTACAGATGAGCCACACTGCTGATGGATGACAGCACTATTTTTATGTTTGTGTTATTTTTATGCCTCTTTATATATGCATGTATAAAAATAATGCTACTGCCTTGGGTCAACTCTGAGATGTAAAGGTATCTGCCAGGAGATTGGCAGGTGACTTAAGAACATAAAACTTTTTTATTCTGCAATTTCCCTGGTGCCTTCTACAGCTTTAGAGCAGAAGAGAAATATGGTTTATATCAATACACAGGAAACATCCATCCTGAAGTGCTATTTGAAATTTAGAGATGGCTGCAGCCTGTTTTCAGCATTGTAAGAAGTATCTTGCATTACTGCTGGAGGGGGGTTTATGTCACACAACATTCTGCCCTTGCAGCCTGCTCTTTGCTGCTGTTTCAATCTCATGTGTTTCTATAGCTCTGCTGCTCAGGCCACCATGTACCATTCAGTCATCTAAGTCTGATGATTCCTAAAGAGAATTAATAAACCTGAGGCAGCCAGTGAATTTCCTTTGTTCCTCCAGATCCATTCTTTGCCCTGCCTTTATCCTAGGAAGTTGACCTTGACAGATTACACACCCTCTGGACACTCTTGCTCATTGGTTTCCTGTTGGGTCTACTAGAGATGTGAGATCATTGGGTGGGAAGAGAGAGGCTGGGGCCATCACAGCCACAGCAGGGTGGCCTCTCTCCTGTGGTTCTCCCCAGCATCTGGCAATGTTTCCTCTTGCCCCAGCTTCTCCGGTGGCTCCCCACTGCTGCTAAGCCTGGGGTGCTTCACTGACCCTGATTGGCTTCCTTCAACCTGGCCCCACCTCTGTAAATAGTCCTTTGATTAAACATTCTTTGTCGTTACAATGAGTATCCATCTGTGTCCTGCCAGGACCCTGAGCGATCATTACTCCTTAGGAAATTGACTATGTTGTGGCTTCCAGGCAGCAGCCAGTTCCAGAACTGAAGGAAAAATATCCATAAAACAGTAGCAGGTCCCAATCTCCTGAAGAGTACTGAACTAGGACCTCTGATGCCCTCAGATCTGGATTTATGATTGAGATTGTGTGTATATATATGTGCGTGTGTGTGTACACACACACACACACACATACATTTAATCACCATTGGTGAATCAGTTAGGATTTAAGCAGGAGAGAAGATCAAGTGGCAGGTGGCAGTGTAGTTATGATCTTGAATATGAGATCAGAGAGATGTGGATTCAAATAATAGTTTTGTTAGTAGATGCCTGCACTCTCTGAGACAATTGCTTTGTCAGAGAGATGGGTGTAATCCTACCTCATACATGCAGGATTCTTGTGATGTACAGAGATGATGCTATAAAATGCCACCAAGCCAGGAATTACTATTTCAAAGTGCTCTCCCTGCAGTGGCCCTATCTACTTACACACACACCCCCCACACGTGTACACACACACTCTTAGTGTTTTCTTTCTGAATCTGCCCTGGCTTTAGCCTTGGTAAGAAAATTCTTATATCCAGGGCATGCAGTCTGATGGGATACCATGTGGATGTTGCAATGTGTCAGCTTGGCTAGGCCGAACTACATCTCCCAGAATCCCTTTTCCTGCATGGTTCCCATGAGGATGTGCCACAAGAGGGATCCTTGGGAAGTGAGGCAGCAGCCGTTTTGTGGTTTATGCAGCTTGTCACAGACCTGCTGATTCCTCTCATCTGTGTGGGAAAGGGGCCAGGCCTGCAGCAGCCCACCCTCCACCGTCCTGCTGCAGCTTCTCTGACTCAGGGGCCATGCGTGTGTGTGTGTGTGTTTAGCTCCATGACAAAGGCCACCATACCACAAAGGTCAGAGGTACCAAGAGCTGAGATGGGTTTTCCATCCATTTCTGTGGCCTCCAGCTCACACTCGTGGGTTCCAGTTTGTCTGTTTTCTTTCTCACCTTACAGCCATCTTCCTTCCCCAGCTGCCTGATGTCCTATGGACTTCAACCTTCAGCGTCAGACTCACAGCTCTAACATATACACTGACACACACATACACACATTTATATCTGAATGAGGGAGTATCTCAACAGGAAATACATAGCGAGACTTTATATTCACTTGAACTCTGTTTCTGGGCTGAAGCTAGGAATGGCCTCTTGACTTCTACCAAAGTTGGAGGCAGCAGCACTCAGACCTTACTGGTGTCCAGTTCACAGCCGGTGTCATTGCCCTGTCCTTGTTTGCTGGTGGTAGCAGGAGGGATTGATAGTGTGGCTGAGAGGTCAGGTGCCACTTTGAGATGTGAGATCCCCAGGTCTACAGAACTGGCATTTATCAGGGGTGGAAACTAGATGCATGTGTCCCCTCAGCACCTGCAACACACCACCCCTCAGGGACCAGGGCTGTTAGGTTCATCTGTGTGGATGTTCCCTGATCCCCGAGTTCCCAGTGTCAAGAATGAGTACTGGTACTGAGTCAAGCCGATGACAAAGTGATCACAAAAAATCAGCTTAATACAGTTTATCACATAAAAGGAAAAATGTAAGTAAAGGAAGCTACGCAAAAGGAAAGTATGTTCCAGAGGGAGTGGAACAGGTCAGTCTCCAGGAGCAGAGAAAGACGCTGGAGGCTGAGCACATGTTGCCTTTTATAAGCCCACTAGTTTGTCCCTCCTTTCCCCTGGCAGGATTGGTTGCTGTTTCCCCCCTTTGGGGGTGATTGGTAGGCTAGTGTTACATAACAGATCACATGACAGGTTACATAACTGGGTAGGTTATATAATAATTTCCCTTCCCGCACATGCATCTTTTCTAGAATTCTCCATGAACCTCCACCCGTGTTATACTAATTAGATGGTAATGGCCTCTAGGTCAGTTAAAGATCACCAGGAACTTTTTACCATGTATGTTCCCACCAGGGAATAGTTGCTAGCTGCAATCTAGTTCCCAGCTATAATTCAGTTCTTGCTCTCTGCCCTTAGCCCTTTCCTTGCCACCTGTTTACCCTGAACTAGACCTAACAGTGCTGGATGCAGGATGGAAGCAGAGCAATGAAAGCAGGAACACAGAGTTTATGGGTTCTCAGGAAGGAGCAAACAGTGGCAACCTGGCCTTCTTCTGAGTTGCTGGTATTCCAATCATATATTTAAGAATGCATGATTTTTCTTGCTTAAGTAGGGCAAAAAAATGTGTGGAGATATTCTTTTTTCTTTCTTTTTCTTCTTTCACTGGATTTTCACATTTCCCTCTGTCATGTGGGTAGCAGTTGCTTCAGAGGAGGAATGTCTAATGCAAGGCCAGGAAACTAAAAATAGCCTGCAGATCTCCTAGGCTTTTGTGTCCTAAAACCTTATACTCCTAGGGGAAATTAAACATCTGCAGCTAAGGAAAAGGAAGAGGACCAGTGCTTTGCTCTCATCTTTAGACTAGAAAAGCATTGTCCTTGGTCCAGAACTGAGAGAGGAGAAAAATAGTGGGGAGGGTCTGTAGTTACCTTCCCAGAAATGTTTCTGAAAAGTGGCAAAGCCCTGGAGACAAAGTGACCATGTTGTACATTTTGGAGACAGGTCCATGGACAGCCTTGCAGGAATGTTCCTGGATCCCCTGTGTGGTTCATAGACGATTAGGCTGTTTGGCTTAAAGAGCCTCGTTGACCAAGGGGAAGGCCTTTTCTGCAATACCTGAGAACAAAAATGCCTCACCCCACGCTAGCTCTCCTGTGTCAGGACCTTATATAGACATATTCTGCCAACATCAAGGGAAAACAATAACAATAATAAGACCTAGCCTCTAGTTGCAGGTACTATATGCCAGCCACTTTACAAATGGCAACTCATTTAATTATCATGAAAACTCTATGGGGTGACATTTTTAGCCCATTTTACAGACAAGGAAACCAAGACCACACAGACAGGATTCAAACCTAGGCAGTTGGCTCTAAGATCCATGCTTGAGTTGTGGTAGTCAAAAAAAAAAAAAAAAGTATTTTTAAGATATGTATACATGAATTTGCAGGCATAAACTCATGCCAGCTAAATAACCATATTTGTAATGAATATATTTTATCCTGGCAATTACACAATGAGAACCAGTACACCTCATCCAGAGGTGTCTGGAACATAATAAGCCCCCAATAAACACCAGTTGTTTTAATGATGAGGACAACAATTATGGTTATTATCACCCTCAGAGAAGACTGCACAGAGGCAATTTGCCAGCAGAGAATTGCTGTTCCTTCAGGTCCAAGTCTGCCTTTCACAGAATTGGACTCATCTGAGCTCATCACAGTGATAATTCCAACTCTGCTGTAGGTGTCCATGGTCCTTAATTCATTTCTTCCTCTTAATGAGGAGAAACAAACTCTGATCATCCAAATTAAAAATTTGATGTGCTAACCCTTTCATAAGTATTTGCACTTAAAAGGAGAGGGTAGTGCTCAACAAACATGAAGTCATCTTTAACAATGTAATCACGGGGTTGCCTAGCTGTTTACTAATGTAGTAGCAAGATTCAATAGCTGTGGTATACAGGGATGATCAGGCTTACCATGGCCTCTCAGGTCTTACCCTGTGACCAAGTACATGCTCCACACATCCTCTTTTCTGTCCTCCTTCTCAGTAGAGCACAGCAGTATGGGCCAAGAGTTGAGATGTTGCTACATAAACATGGGCAACCATGAGCATTGAGGACAGAAAAGTTTCTTTGCCAATATACAGTATAAAGTGTCAGGACCTCATAAAGCTTGCTAGGAAGTAGCTCTGTTTCCACAGAGGAAAAGGGAGCTGACCTGTTGTGTTTTTGAGAACAGGGGATGCTATTGGAGATAAAGTTTGCCAATAGCAGCTATCCTAGAAGGTACACACGCATGTCATGGAAAGAATGCTTACCCAAGCATGTTTGTGCATTTAAAGAAGTGTCATCTTTAGAGAGGAATGACATGAATGAATGAATGAATGAAGGGTTTCAGTGATGTTAAATTCCCAGTGGACAACACACTGGTTGCTAAAGACCAGTTGATTTAGTTGGTCCAAATAAGGACAGAAAGTGTTAAATAATTCCTGTGGCAGCTAGCACAGTGTCCTAATCGCACGTGGTGTTCAATAAAGGTTCAAGGGGTCATTGACTATAATGCATAAGGCCCAGGTGGTGGAAACATTGCCAGACAGGGACTCAAGGTGCCCTGAGTTCTAGTCATAGCACAGCCCCTACATGGCTATGTGACCTTGGCTTAGTTTCTGTGTCTCAATCTTTAGACACTTCCTCTGTAAAGTGAAGGGATGAGGCTAGATAACATTTAGGGTCCTTTCTAGATAGATAGTGATACAGGAGTACCTTTTGTACTTGGGCATCTTTAAATAAAAGTTGATAGTTAAGGTACTCTTTGGACTGTCATGCTTCCCCCTTGGGTACATCCACCCTCTGATCAATGGCTGCTTGGTGACAGTCTCGTTCCATGTCCTGCCCCATCTCCTGCAATGATCCACTGCGCCTGACACTTATCAGCTGCTGAGTCTCAGATGAAACCGTTTCCATGCTTCTAGTTTTGCTTCTGCTTTAGGTTTATGGGTGACAGATGATAAAAAATTAATTCCCTTAGGTTCACTCATGTACCATATGTCTATTCAAACCATGGGTAGAAACGTGTAGAAATAACATGGATTTTAGTGACAAGCCTTGGATGCTTTGTTTTGGAGGATCTGTTCCTAGATACTAAGGCTTCTGAGATTTTGATGTTTGTGCTTAGGCATTTTATTCCTCCATTTTAGGTGTTTGAATCTTATTTATTTTACATTTCTTTTTAGATAAAATAATTTATAATTGCATCTCTCCTCCCATTCCATCACCCTAGAACCAAATAGCCCAGTAATAGAAACACTTCCCGCTTAATATACTCTTTTCTGTTAGTGGAAGATATTCAGTTTTAAATTTGATTTTGTATTAAACTTACAGAAATGGCAACTTTCAACTGTTTCTCTTCCAGAAAGAAAATGTTCAATTGTCAGCTTTTTGTGCACTTTTCCTATTTGGCTTGCGACAGATATATGAGAAATTTGACAATTGTGGTTCTTTAACAGCCCACCTTAGAGGTGATAAATAATATGAGTTGACATGAAATTCATCACCTTAATGTGTGTCTGTGGGTTAATGGGAGACATCAAGCATGAGATGCCAAAGTGTCTTCAGTGTTTGACAAGACCCGGCAGCTGGGTGTCCGTGGCAAAGAGATGAAGCTGTCAGCGAGTTTGTTTTAATGCTGTTGGGAAAATAGCCACACCACCTACCTGTCCGAACACAGCTGCCCCTTACAGAAAATCAATTAGCAGAGTCTCAGAAGCCATGGAAATTAGCACAGCTCCACAAGCCAGGGCCAAGGATCGTCTCAGATTGGCTTAGATGGCTATGAGAAGAGAGAAAGAGCTTTGGTCAGTCTTGGAAGATGACTGATGTTTTTTCATTTGGGGTTTTCTTTAGGTTACAGATGCTTCTCAGATGCCTTCTCATACTTCTTCTGTGTTTCAAAACATGCTGAAATGCGTTGCTGTGGCTGACCTCTGTGGTGGTTCAGCCAAGAGCCATGGACTGATTACATGGAATGGTGTTGAAGAATGTCTTTCCTGGGGTTCCTCAGTGGGGTCTTAAGGAGATAAGGGAGGGACTTCAACTCCACGCTTTCCTGTTCTGTGTCGTGCACCTTGCCAACTTTCGATGGCTGCACAGGTCTGAGAGCTTGGGACAGTCTGCTCTGTGGAAGAATAATGCCTGGCTGGCCATGTGACAGCCTGCTGAGGGAACAAAATGAAATGGCTGATGTGAAACTGCTAAGAGATTTAGAAGAGTGTCCTGAAAATAAGAGTTCTGTTTGGGATGTTTAGAATCTCATTGTGGTGTTGCCATGCAGAAGTATCAGTGATAGCGGGTACATTCACCTGATCTTTTCCACCCAAACTGTTCATCCTTCTGTGTGCTCTTCTCAGAAAATGGCACAGGTTAAAGCCTGGGAGTCATAGAGACCTTTCCATCTCCCCTACACATAATCAATCATTTACCAAGGCCTGGTGTAAAAACCCTCTTATTAGCCTCCACTTTTTTCTGTCTCCCTGACTCTTTCTCTTTTAGTTTGGGATTTTTCCAGTAGCTCCCATCTCCCATCCTCAGTACTCCATTATAGATATGATGATGGTTTTAAATACAAACTTAGTTGTGTTTCTCCCTAATGTTTAAAAACAGCTCTATATTGCTCGAAGGACAAAGTTCAGATTCCCTAACATGGCTTAAGAGGCCCTTCATCATCTGGACACTCTCAGCTCCCCCATCTCTTTGCTTCTCTCTCCTCCATCCAGAGCCCTTATGTCTCACAAGCACATGATAATATGAACATATTCTTATTTTTAGATGACACATTAAAAACTGGTCTCCATATAACTTTTTTCACTTAAAAATATGTCTATGTCATTTAGATAAACAAACAGTCCCTGTGTGTTTGTCCAACCCTGTGGGAATTTCTAAGATGAAAATATTTGACAAGCATGAAAAGAATCTTCAAGGATGGCTGCCTTTGTCCCTTCCCATTCTTAATTTTCAGGTTCCATTTGAGAAAATAGATAACTTACTAGTCGTTTTGAGTATGGGAAAATTGTTTTTAACATCAGAAAGGCTTCCAGACACCTGCCTGATGAAAGTTGATTGTTTAGAACTGATTGATTGACATAATACTCAGTGACCAAAAGACACTGTGAATTCATATGAGTTCACTGCTGTTTTCTGATAGTTTTATTTTATGAACCATAATAGCACATATATATGCATACATGTTTGTGTTATATATTGTGCATATATGTATATATGAAAAATATTAGCACATACAAAGGTGAGATGTAGTATTTATTCGGATGGCAATATTTGGTTCCATGTGGAACATTAGAGCCTCTCATAGTTTCAGAAACAAGGAATGTAGCTTGACAGCTGACATCAGATATTCTTTCATAATGAAAAATCTTGTTTAGGAAAATGCCTTCAAGAGCTTCTTGGCATGGAAAGAGAGACCCTGAAGCATGACACCAGAAAAGACCGAATTATTCCGTGTGAGATGAAGCAAGGTATTTGTTTCATTCTGGAGAGAATGGCTGGGGGAGATGGAGTGAAATAGGGCCTGGGGGCTTGGTGCAGGGTCAGGGGTACACATAGGTGATGTGTGGATGAACAGCCCTTGTCGAGTGGATACGAAGGCTTTATAAGAATAAGAATGTTTCACATTTACTCTGAAGGTTTTATTTACAGTGTCTCCATATAAACCCTTCCTTTGTCCATAAGTTTTCAGTAAAGTTTATCAAACACACAAGTTGCCTTATATGAAAAGGCTTTCTGTGGAGCAAAGATGCCATACATAGAATAATGAGATGATTTATAAACCAAGAAAGCAGGCAGCCAGAACTAGAGATTCTCTGGGAACCCAAAGCTTTGGGAAATCTCAGCAGTCTTGGGAAGGGTTCTGGAATCCACAGGGTATGTGTGGGGTAGTAGTGGTAGGGTGGTGGGGCCGCTTAAGAAAACTTTAGCTAACTCATGAAAGACTGTGAGTCTCCAGCTAATTTTTAGGTTTCATTTATTATTTACTTACCAAATATTTATTGAAGACCTACAACATACCAGGTATTCTTCCAGGTCCTGGAGATAGAGTAATGAACAAACTATGGTACCTGCCTGTGTAGAGCTACATTGTAACAGGGAAGACAAAATAAATAAGAGTGGAAAACATGTGCAATATGATGTCAGTAACAGGTGCTATAAAAGAACAAAGCAAGGATAGACTCTTGGGAGTTGCTTTTTCACATAGGCTGGTCAGACAAGGCTTCTCAGAAGATGGAGTATTTAAGGAGAATCTGAAAACACCTGGGAAAGAGCATTCTAGGTGAATCTCCAGCGAAATAGCAAGAACAAAGGCTATGAGTCAGGAATTTGTATGAATTGTTTGAGGAACAGCAAGAAGGTCAGGGTGGATTTAGTGCCATGGGTAAAAATTGTGGGTGAGAGCAAGAGTTGTGGCTGTGAGCCAGCTTATTAGGGTCTTGCAAACCTTGGAAAGGACTTTGAGTTTCATTCAAAATGTGGATGAATCCACTGGAATGCTCCAATAAGAGTGTAATAAACATTTCCCTGATTTATATTTTCAACATCTAACTCTGGGGTGCTGCGTAGAGAATAGTCTGTAGCAGGCAAAGGTGGAAGAAAGAGATCAGTGGGTCTACTGTATTAGTCTACAGAACAAACAGAAGTGACAGAAGACTGTGGCTTGAACTAAGGCAGGGGTTATTGCCGGATACATTGTGAAGGATCATGCAGTGATCCATTTACGGATTCAGTGTGAATTGTATAGACTCAGTGTGGATTATGGCAAAAAATCAGAAGTCAAGGATAGCTCTGCGGCTTCTCAATGGTTACATTCCAAACAATGAGAATCCCGTGGGTGGGAGTTTTAATGTTGAGATGGCTCCTATAAATCAGTTTTAAAAAAGTAAACTGGTACTATTTCTGCTTAAAAATTATGCTATTGATAATCATGATGATCATGGGTGTAGTTTATAAGAGCACAGGTACTTTTTACGATACGCATATGATATAGCTTCTATTCTTAGTGACTGAAGACTTTATAAGTAATTTATCATTTAGTGTTCATGATAATAATAAGGCCCTGTATTAAAATATTACATAAATGTTGGCTCATTTTCTATCAACTCCTGATTATCACACATTTTCATATAAAAGAGATGCCTAACAAAGCAGAATGGAAATGATTATAATAATCAGGAATCTGTATAAATGCTATAAGAATATGTATTATTGCTTAGAGCTGATTTTAAGTTGGAGACTTCTCATTTAAAATGTGAGTTTTGCTCTTTTTATCTTTGGGTCTTTGAACAATTCACTTAACTGCAGAATAATTTTAACATTAATAGCATGAAATAACGATATTCACCTGGCAGAGTAGTTAATAAGGATTTAAGGGTGATTAGCCAATACCTACCACAGAAAATGACCTTGTCAAGTTTATTCAGAGGCAAATTATTTATATTGATACAGAAAAATATTTTATTACTGATCTTTTTTATTTGGCAATTGACAATATTTATCCTAGTTTGAATACTACTTCTCTAATGTAGTTGTTCTCAAACACTGGCAATTTGGACCCCCGGGGACCATTTGGCAAAGTCTGGAGACATTCTTGATTATCATGAGTTGGGGGTACTCCTGGCATCTAGTGGTAGAGGATAGAAATGTGGCTAATTATCCTTCAAAGCATCAGACAGTCTCCCCCCTCCACCTTCCCCACAGAAACAAAGAAGTATCCAGCCCAAAATGTTAGTAGTGCAAAGGTTAAGAAACTCTGCTTTAAAATATAGTCAAAGCGTACAAAATGGTCTCAGCTGTAACTATATTTTTTGATCACTTGCTTTAGTTATTTGAATATGGTGAAATGTATCACTAGAGCCTTAGGAAATACTAGAAAGAAGCTTCTGGTACATGAATATCCTATTAGTGCTCTGCAAATACCTACTTTTCTTCCACCCTACTGTGGGCATTGTTGGTCAACTCATTAATGCTGGGTTCAGTCACGTGACTTGCTTCACCCAATGGAATGCTAGTTGGTGTGATGCAAATAGAAGCTTTAACTGGACTTGTGTGGTGTGGCTTGCCCTTTACCCTCCTGCCTCTTACCATTAGAAACTTCTCTAAATATCCTTTGGTCCAAGAATACAATAGACACTTGGATCATACCCAAACCTAAGCCAAACTAAGTCCACCTGATGTGCAGACTGGAGCACAACTACCTGGCTGGCCCAGCCAGGATCAGCTCCCATGAAGACCTGAAATGCTAGTTGCTGTAAGCAGGTCAGTTTTTAGATAGTTGGTTATGCAGTATTGTTGTGGCAAGAGTTGATTAATGCATCATGCATTCTGAAGACCTCATTTACTAAATGTACTGCATATTTAGTGGACATGAACAAGTAACGAAGATCAACAATTTGAATATGGGTAGAGAACAATGCAATTACATGGAGATGTTTATAATTCGCAACTGTCTCTAAAGATTCTGGGAATGAATCTGGCTATTACAGGCTCAAGGATTTCAGAAATGTCCAGATGACATTTGACATCTGGACTTTTGGACATTATCATATCTTAAATAAACATTTCTCTACAACAGTCAAGTCAGAGAAAATGATTTCACCAGTGATTACATCATTTGACACAAAAATTTATGTATGTATTTTTTTGGGGGAAAGAGGGTCTCTTAGACTTCCATTGGATTTGCAAAAGTGTTAGGAGTCTCTTCTTATCAAACAAAAGAAAACAACAACAACAAAAATAAACAAAACAAAAATACCCACTGAGGATCCTTAATCCTTGGATCTGTGTACTGTATATTTGGCCCTCAGCTGGAACTTTTTGGAATGCTATTGCTCCATTCTCTGAGATCTCATTAGCCAACAAAACGTGCTTTCTTTTTCTCCCCATTCCACAGTACTTCTTTGTAACATGCTTACTGATAGGTTTACTAGGCAGAAGAACTTTGGGGGTAAAAACCATGACATGTGAGCCATCTGTTGTGGCATATGTGCTGCTATAGTTTCTCAGTGTTTGGCAGTGTCATAATCGTGATTTTAAATTTTATTTGAGCGGAAAATAGGAATTGTGATGACTTAGCACTTGTACGTAAGTATACATGAGTTAGTGTTTGTATGTATATTTAGGGCGAGTGAATGATCAAAATATGGTGGTGAGTCAGAACCATCTGGGTCTGGAAGGAAGACCAGAGTGTGGGCAGCCTGAAGGATGATCTCTGTACAGATGGCAGAATATCTGCTCTCTGTGCCAAGTAAGCTTACAGGGGAATGGCTTCTCTGACAGCTTGTGGCAGAACCGAGCCATGTATATTTCTAAGTCTGGTTATGACCAATGAACCCATGTTGACTTTTTTAAAAATTAAACTTTTTACTTCGAGGTAAGTGTAGGTGCATGTGTACTTGTAAGAAATAACAAGATACTGACACTGATACAGTCTAGATACAGAATGTTTCCATCACCAAACGCCCTCTCATTTTGCTCTTATACAGCCACGCCCACTTCCCTCCTGCCTCCTCCCCCCTTCTTCAACCTTGGCAAAGATTATTCTGTTTCCCATTTTCATAATTTTGTCATTTTAATTATGTTATATAAGTGGAATCACATAATATGGAACTTTTTGGGATTGGCTGTTTTCACTCAGCATAATTCTTGGGAGATTCATTTAGGTTGTTGTTGTGCCTCAATAGTTTGCTTCCTTTTATTAGAGAATAATAATCATTTTGTAGCTGTACCATAGATTGCCTAACCATTCACCCACTGAAGGACATCTGAGTTGTTTCCACATTTTGGTTACTATGAATACAGCTATTATGAACACTGTTTTTTTGTATAAACATGTTTTCATTTCTGTGGGTTAAATACTCAGGAGTATAATTGCTGGGTTGTATGGTATTAACATGTTTAGCTTTTTAAAAAATTGACAACTGTTTTCCAGTGTGGCTGAATCATTTTACATTCCCACCAGCAATGTATGACTAATCCAGTTTCTCCACATTCTGGCCATCATGTGGTGGTGTTGCTTTCTCTTTAACCACCCCCATAGGTATGTGCTAATATCTTCTTATGGCTTTAATTTGAATTTCCCCAGTAGCTAATATATCGGACATCTTTGCATGTGCTCATTTATCATCTGCATGTTTTTTTCAGTGAAATGTCTCTTTATGTCTTTTCCCCATTATCTAATTTGATTGTTTTTGTTGTTGTTGTTGTTGAGTTTTATGAGTTCTCTATGTATTCTAGATTCTGTAGGTATTCTAGTTCTCTATGTATCCTTTGTAGGATATGTGAATTGTAAATATTTTCTCCTAATCTATAGCTTGTCTTTTTATCTTCTTAACAGTCTTTTACAGAGCAATAGTTTTTAATTTTGATGAGTCCAATTTGTTAAGTTTTCCTTGTATTAAGTGTGCTTTTGATGTCAACTCTAAGAACTCTTTGCCTAGCCCTAGATTCAGAAGACTTTTTTTCTAAAAGTTTTATAGTTTTGTGATTTACATTCATAACTCATGGCGGAGTTTGAGTTACTTTTTGTACAGGGTGTGAAATTTATTTCCAAGGCCTTTTTCTTTTTCTTTTCTTTTCTTTCTTCTTCTTCTTCTTTTTTTACCTATGAATACCCATTTACTCTGTCACTGTTTGTTTAAAATGCCATCTTTCCTTCATTGAATTGCTTTTGCATCTTTGTCAAAAAATCAGTTGAACATGATTGTGTGGTTTTATTTATGGGTTTTCTGTTCTGTTTCACTGACCTATCCCTCTTCCAATAGTGTACAGACTTCATTAGTATAGGGGGATAAGTCTTGAAATCAGGAAAACTGACTCCTTGCACTATCTTACAAGGAGAAAGAACTCAGCATGAGGAGAACTGGCATCTTTATTATGTTGAGTCATCGAATCCATGAACATGGCATGTATCTCCACTTTTTAATCTCTTTGATTTATTTAATCAGTGTTTTGAAGTTTCTAGCAAAGGACTCCTGTACATGTGTGTTAGTTTATATCTAAGTATTTCATTTCTTGAGTAATTAGAATAATATTACATATTTTATTTCAGCATCCATATGCTTATTAGTGGTATACAGAAATCAAATAGATTTGAGTGTGTTTATCTTTTGGTATGTGACCTTGCAGAACTCACTTATAAGTTTTTCTGAAAGAGATTATGTAAAATTTATGTAAATTCTTTTTTAACCATTTGGTAGGATTCTCTAGTGAAAATATCTGGGCCTGGAAATTTAATTTTGGGAGTTCTTAAAAATTGTGAAATCAGTTAACTTAATAGTTATAGGGCTGTTCAAATTACCTCTTTAATATTTGGTCATCTGTGATAGTTTATTTTTTCAAAGAACTGGGTTATATCCACATTTCTTGTGTTATTTCTGATATTGATAATTTATGTCTTCTCTCTTTGTTAGTCTTTGTGATAGTTAATTTTAGGTGTCAACTTTACTGGATTGAGAGATGCCTAAGTAGCTGGCAAAACACCATTTCTGGGTGATTCTGGGAGGGTATTTCCAGAGGAGACTGATGTGTGAGTCAGTGGACTGAGAGAGGAAGACTCACCCTTGCTGTAAGTGGGCATCATCCAATCAGCTGGGAGCCCTGCTGAGCAAACAGGCAGAAGGAAGAGAATTTGCACTCTCTGCCTTATCTCTTCCTTCTAGAGCAGGACACTATTTCTACTCCTGCCTCTGGATATCAGACTCCAGGTTCTTTGATCTTTGATATGAGGACTTGTGCTAGTGGCTTCCTAGGGGCTTTCAGGCTTGACTGGGGACTGTACTGTGAGCTTCCCTGGTTCTGAGGCTTCAGACTTGGACTGAGCCATGCTATAGGCTTTGAGCCACACACTATTGCTACTGGCTTCTCTGTTTCTTCAGCTTATAGTCAGCCTATAGTGGAATTTCTCTGCCTCAGTGATCCTATGAGCTGATTTCCCCTAACAAATCCCCTTCCATATATCCTACCGGTTCTGTCTCTCTGGAGAACCCTGACTAATACAGTCTTTTTAGAGGTTTGTCAATTTAATTGATCTTTTCAAGGAACAAGCTCTTTGTTTTATTCACTTCCCTTTATTGTTTTTCTGTTGTCAATTCTATTGTTTTTTGCTCTAATCTTTATTAATTCTTTTCTTCTGTTCTTTCAGTCTTTGTGATGGTTAATTTTAGGCATTATTTTGCACTCCTTTTACTAGGTTCTTGAGGTGTGGCTTAATAATTTGGGACTTTTTCTCTTTTTGAATATATACATTTAGGGTAATACATTTCTCTCTCAGAACTGCCTTAGCAATGTCCCACAAATTTTGATGTGTTGCATTTTTATTTTCACTTGGTTAAATGTATTTTTTAAATTTCCCTTCAGACTTTCTTTTAAATTTATGTAATATTTAGAAGTATTTTATTTAGTTTCAAAATATTCAGAGATGTTCTTTTTATCTCTCTGTTATTGATATATAGTTAATTCCATTGAGGTGTGAGAATTTATTCTATATGATTTCAATTCTTCAAACATGCTCAGGTTTTTTTTTAAATGGATGCACACATTTAAGATTGTTATGTATTCTTGATAGGTTGAATTTTCTATCATTATATAATAACCTCTCTGAGTTTTAGTAATTTTCTTTGTCATAAAGTCTACTTTATTTGATATTAGTATAGCCATTCCTGTTTTGTTTTAATTAATCTTTGCATGATATTTTCTCCATGCTTTTACTTTCAACCTACCTATATTATTGTATTTAAATGTTTTTTTTTGTAGATATATTTGGAGGATATTTTTAATCTATCTTTTCCACTTCTGTCTTTTAATTGATGTATTTGGACCATTTAAATTTAATCTACTTGCTACCATGGGTGGCTTTACAGTTCTTTCTTGGTTGTTTGGCTATAACAGTATGGTCATTGTCTAAAAAATTTCTTTACTGCTACTCTTCCCCTTTCCTGGTCCTTTGGCTAGTAAGAACAGGTTTTTTTGGTTTGTCTATTTGTTTTTTATTTTTCCTATGTCCACTGACAGTTCTGACCTTTTTCAATTGCAAGTCTGGTATACGTGAGGCAAAAGAAAATTCAGGGGACACACTACCACTTTATTCTGTGGGGCATAAGTTCTCTGGCTTATCTTCCTTATTCTCTTTACCTTTCAGACTCCTCTTATGTTTGTTTCACATTTAACATCCAAGGTTTTTAGTTTACCAAGCAAAATAAACAGGGAACTGTATATCTAATTTATCTTTCTGGAAGTATAAGCCCTTATTTTACTTTTGGAAAGGGCGAACTTGGGCTTTGTATTCAGACAGACTTTGATTTTAATCTTGGCTCCAGCCCTTGCTAATTGTATCTTTAGACAAATGACTTACCTCTGAATATTACTTTACTCTACTGCAAAATGGGTGAAGCAGAGTCATGAGGATTGAGTGAATTACCTAAGGTAAGCATGCAACATAGTGAAAGCACATAGTAAGCTCCCAAAATGTAATTTTTCTTATTGCTACTAGTATTATCACCACTGCCATTACTATTGCAACTATTGCTATTATTGCCACTTACAAATACTGTGTTTTTGGTTCTTTCTGTGAGCACAAAAAGTTTTCAGTGACTTCCAGCTCAGGACATGGTTTACTGAAATAGCAATCAACAGAAGGGTTAGGATGATCCCCTTTGGGATATGAGAGTGGTAATAAAGGTATTAAAATCTCTTTGCTCTCTGGTCAAAGACTATGATATGTTCAAGTAGACTCAAGCCCCACTAGGTATATATCAGACTCAGTGATTGGACTTTTATAATTGCAAAATTTGCTCTGAAACTTCTCTTATTCCACAGCTGTGTCCTCCCCACCTGCTTCTGCCCTACTTTACACTTGGTCTTCACTGTTTTCTTTCCTTGTCATGATTTGTTTCTTCCTCTGATTTGTTCTCTCTCTCTCTGGCTAGGGTCCCTCTCTCTGAAATGTACATTCAGGGTTGTCCTGCTCAGCATTGCTTGGTGTTCTTTCAATCTGTCACTCCCCTTAGTGCTGGAATGGATGGCTGAAGTTTGAGTAGTGCCAACAAGTAACAAAATATCATTTCTAAATCACCAATGAGAACAGTGAAGGAGAGAAAGTAGGAATCCAAGAGGTGCACCTTACTATAGAGTAAGGACTTACCATAGACTCTAGACCTTAAAGGATAAACCCCTGATTTCAGACATAGATATGATTCCTTGAAAAAGATAATACCCTTTTGCATTTTTCTTCAGTCTTTCTTTTTTAAATGAAAAAAATTGGGAAAACTGTAGGGAAAAAATCATATACAGTCTCAAACCCAGGGATTACTTCTTTTACTTCTTAGATGGATTTTCCTCCATCCACATCCCTTAATTTTTTTTTCCTCTGACTTCTGCATTTATGGTTGTCGTTGAAGTTTTGGGTAACCATTACTGTTGTTTTCCAAAAACAATTCAAAATGGAGTTAGATAAAGGTAATAGAGAATGTCGTCATTCATTGCTCCACTCCTACCTGACAGACTGGCTAAAACCCAATAAATTTCTAAATACTGAAAAACTCCTAAAAAAACCCCCTCTGCTTGATACAGAAGAAATCTATATTCCATTTTATTCTTATGTTTTGTTATGGTAAATTAAATTATTCAAATTTTGGGAAGACAGTAATAAGGAAGTTTTATTTGTTTATTTTTGAGCATTGAATGGCACCCACCGTTTCAAACCAATTTAGGTGTTTTATTATTTGTGGAATAAAAATAACAATTGCCCTCACTTCACAGAGTTGTTTTGAGGATTAAAATAGTGACATTTGCCATAAAGAACAGGGTCATTCTCACAGTGGTTTGCTGTTATTATTGTTGCTTTTGTTATTGTTGTTATATTTCCAATCAATGTCCTTTAACTAACAAACATGACAAGAAAAATGAGGTTAGAAAAATTACTCCTAAGTCAATGATGATTATATTTTTCCTACTGTGTGTGAATTCACAAATCTCTGGTGAATTTGTTCCCATAGGACAGCAACCATGTGAGATCCAGAGCACTGAAAAGTCTCACTTGTGTCTCGTGATTTATCCCTGACCGGGACAACCTTTCCTACAAAATGAATCGAGAAAACAAGAGGGGTCAGGTGTTTTGCAGGGTTCTTCTTGCTGGTTTTACCATAGGGAGTGCAGGTTGCAGGCTGGAAGCTACTGAGCAATTTCACCCCAGTCAGAGGGCTAAATGGCTTCAGCCAGGGATGAGGGGTTTGATGAACTATCTCAGAGTAAGGAAACAGAGATTAACTATGATCTCGAAAGACTTACAGCATTCTTAAAATTAAGGTAAACTAAAACTTAAAATACTTTAAATCAGGATATAGATTGATTTTATTTTTAACACTTGACTCTAAGGTGAGTATAAGAGAATGGTCATTCCTTTCCAAAGCTAGTCTATGAAAATGACTACAGAGAGCTAATTCCTGTCTGTACAAAGGAAATCCAGTCCCTTCTTGCTCTTGGCAGAAGATATAAACTACAAGCACCTTTTCAGTGTTTTTCCATGGGCTTCTCACATAAAGCTGACATTTCCCCCAGCAACAGTCTCTGTCTCATTCTTTCACTGTGCATCACTCTGGGGTTAGATCTAACAAATCGTCAGTGTTTCTGCTTCATTTCCCAGGAATCTTTTTTTTCTCCTTGATTGTCTTGGTGGTGACAGATTTCCCTTCCATCTTTCCCTAGCCCCAGATTGTTTTAATTACCACTGCTGTGTTTTGTTACATGGGTAAGCTGTGAAAATGGCCCCTGGTTGTTTAGGTTGCTTAGCTTTTTTTTTTTTTTTTAAATCAAAACAAAACAAAACAAAAACACTTGCTTGGAGTAAAAGGAGGAGGTGCATATGACCTAGGGATCTATTGATTTACTCATTTATTCATTAGGAAGGGAAGTGGAACTAAAGATAAGAGGTAATTCATCTGCTGTGCTCACCCCATTTTGACTGCAGAGATTTTTCTTAGTTCACACTCTATTGACAGAGTGTCTGTGGGGAGGGGTGGAAGCTGGGACTTTGTCTTTCACTAGGAAGTCTTAGTCTTTAAGTTATACCATTCTCCTGAACTGTTTTCTTCACACAGTCTTTAGAAAGGGGAGGTAGAAAGAGAAAGTCAGCACCTCCTTGAACGTGGGCTACCCAGCAGGGAGGTGCAAGTACAGATTAAACATTGTGACATCTGCGTTGAGACCTTAAGGCAGAGGGCTCAAAGCAGATCCTCCCTTCTCTGAGTCTCAGTTTCCTTATCTGTGACATAGGGGATAATAGCAAAACCTGTTTGTATGTGTGTGTATGTGTGTGTGTGTCAAAGGGTGTGGGTGTTTGTTAATGTACATGTATACTATAGGTTGTTGTATTTATAGTAGCTCTTTTCATTTATGGCAGGGGATCTTCAAGGTCCTTGAGTGGCTTCTTTTGGCAACCCAACTTCGCACAGTGCCTGGTTCATTAAAGGAGTATGGTACTTTAAGGAGCTTTTTAAAGTCAAAGAATAGGATGGGCATGGTGGCTCATGCCTATAATCCGAGCAATTTGGGAATCCAAGGCAGGAAGATTGCTTGAGGTCAGGAATTTGAGAGCAGCCTGGGCAACATAGCAAGACCCCATCTCCACAGTCAAAAAAAAAACAAAACAAAAATACCCATCTGGTTGGCCTATAGTCCCCGGAGCTGGGAGGATTACTTGAGCCCAGGAGTTCAAGGCTGCAGTGAGCTATGATTGTACCACTATACTCCAGCCTAGGTGACAAAGTGAGACTCTGTTCCTAAGAAAAAAATGTGAAAGAATAAATGGATGAATGAACTAAACTGATGAAATTTTAAAAACTGGGAGCAAAGGAAAAGTTATTAATGAAACGTTTTTGAAAGAATGGAGCTATTTTGACCATTACACATGGGAAGTATCTTAGAGAAAGAAACTCTATTCTCTGGAAATAAAAGCACCATTTAACTAACACTGTAAAAAGGGTTCAGCTTAGCATTTAGTTTTGCTTCGGTGACAGTTACACAAATGAATATATTCCATATTTCCTTAATTGCAAAAAATATCTGTCATTGATACTATTACTAATGATGATGACAACAAATATTTATTGAGAGCTTAGTCCTTTCCTGGTTATTATCCTAATTATCTTATATATCTTAATGCATTTAATATTAACTCAATTCTCAGAACAAGGCTGCAAAGTAGACGCACTTCTTATCCCATATTACAGATGAGAAAATGGAGAGACAAAGGTAACAGTGACAAATTGGTAGTGCTAGAACTGGTAAATCTCTAAAAGCAAATCTGACTTTAGAGTTCTACTTTGTACATTTTATGTTTGTTCCATATGATGATGGAGTTTTCATTGCCTAGCTGCACATACCCTGCCACCTCTACACAAGCAATCTAAATATGTCAGTGTTCATTAGCCATTTGTACTAACGATCATGATGCATTTTTAGAATGTCATATTTGACAATGTGCTAAATAGCCCTCTGCTATGAATAGCCTTCTGTATGAATCAGCTTGCAGACTGGCAGGCTTGTTCTTGTCAAACCAGTTCTAATCATGACTTGCCTAATCACAGACCTTCTTCATTTTCTTCTTCTGTAGCTCCCCGGCAACTTTGGATAAATAGTGCTTCAGCTAACAAAAGCTCCTGCCTCCATCCGGGTATTGCCACCTCCTTCCCTGGCTGAAAGCTTGATTGCTTTGCTGTTAAACAACTAACAGCAGTTTCAGCACCAGGGACAGCGTATTTTAATGAAGTGGTAATGGAATGTAGAGTCAGACATGCCTTGATTAAAATGGAGTACTCTGATTAAAGATTACAGCCCATTCCCATTTCTTCACGCAATTCTGATTTTTCTTCTGGTTACTGAGCTTCAGTCCCAGCCACAGAAGACAGCAACGCAGTTTGTGTATGCTGTGTGTCCATATAACTTTTAATTAGACATTTAAATTAGAGTGGTGCTGGTTCACGGAATCCAGAGTTTTGTATTTCGGTAATCCAATTATTAGGTGTTTTAATTCACCAATTCAGGGCTTGTAATTTATTTTAATATTACTTACTATGACATTAAAACTATAATTCCTAGCTTTTTTCTCATAAAGATAAGATATAGATGTCTAAAATAAAGAACAAAAATTCCAAGCAGTAAGATTCATAATAAAAAAGTAAATAAAACTGGCTTAAATCATCAAATCTGTAACCAAAAACTAGCCATTCTTTAGACAGGTGCTGATGAGGGAGAATGAATTAAAATACTATAATGTGAAGGGAAAACACATAGGAGATCCTAAAGAATTTCCTTGTACTTTTTGTTAAGATGAGAGTGAATATGGGCCTTCCTGATGAGATGGACACTACCTAGACCCATTCCAGTCCTTCCTGGCCAGAATTGTGTCTCAGGTATAGGCTGTAGGAGCCCTTCCAAGGTGGGGGAGACTGGGTCATGAGTTGAGAAGTCGAGCGGATAGAAGGGGGGTTGTATGGCCCTTCTGAACATTTGTAGAATACTTGTGACATTTTGGGCATTGTTCTGGGTGCATTTGCTCATTTAATACTCAAAATATCATTGTAACAAATTTTCTATGACTATGCATACCAAAAGAAGCTGTGGCACAGAGAAGTTAAGTAACTTGTGTAAGGTCACACAGATAGTAAGTGAAAAATGTAGAGGTAAGATTTTAACTCAAGCTGTCTGGCTTCTGAATTCGCACTTTCTACCCTCAGTCATACCTCTACAACAAGGCATGTAGTGAAAAACAAGAAAAGACTGGGCTCAGCTGCCAAGTCAAGCAGTCACAAACGGTAGTAGTTCTTGCCTTATGTCTTAGTTGTGAGGACTAAACACAATAATTCACATTAAAACGCTTAGAGTAGTACCTGGCACAGAATGATGTTCATAGCAAACATTAATTGAGCTATTGCTATGTGCCTTTAAGAAGGAGAAAATCATTAAGTGACAACAACGAGGAGGATGATCATGCGACAGAGGTACAAAGAAAATGAAGCCTGATGCAAACACTTACACATGGGTTCAGGCGCTTCCCCTCACTTATGGAGTGCTCTTGACCTTGACAGGTGTTGGATGGGTCAGGAACAAAGGAGATAAAAGGAGCCAGTTGCAAGGTTAGCAGGGGGGAAATGATTTGTCTTTCATTGATGCTCCAGTGCCCGGAAACTGGATGTTAAGTCTTAACAAGCCTTGATCCCAGCCATCAGCTCTGCCCCGAGCCAACCGCACCTTCCTCTGGCAACACCATCAGGGTGGTCTGGCAAAGGTCCCGAAGGAGCCACTATTTCACTCACCAGCGATTCAAGGAAAACAGCCACGAGCGAAGCATCTGCTGGGCTCCTTATGAAGATACATGCTCTGCCCCCAAGGCGTTCATTATCTAACAGCGAAAATGAAGCATGTTTATAATCAGTGAAGAATGTGAGGCTGGGAACTAAGGGACAGACATGGCAACATTGGCTTGTATCTTCAGGCGACAGTGACCGAGGTCTTTTCGTGAATTTTTAACTGAGTATTTGAATCAGACATGGAATGGAGGTTAAGGGAATTTTCAGTGAGATGTTGTGCATAGTCTTGGCAGGAGAGGAATTCCGGGAACCCAGTGCCCGTTGTTGAAGCCGAATATGGCCATATTCTGCCTCTCATCACTTCTTGGCCTTTTGGCTGAGATCAATTATATTCCATCTCTTTGTCTCCTATGTAGGTGTATTTTGGGGCAAAGTAGGTTACCTGTGATCCAAGCTTAGCCAATTGGATGATCTCTCATAGGACTTTAAACTTTGAGCCAGTGACCCAAGAACACAGTGACTATAGGTCATACGTAATAAAGGCGGTTCCCCGAGGAGCACTCTACAGGCAGGAGACTATTGCTCTCTCACTCTCCTGGAGCCTACCTCTTCCAGAACCCAACTATCCGTGAATTCTTTGGGCCACCAATAATTTTCCAATATATTGCCCATGATTTAAATCGGCCAGAGTCAGTGTCTGATACTTGTAACCAACTCACTAACACACAACTTGTAACCTAACTCACGAATACAAATACTGTTAATATTGCCTCAGAAAGAAATTTAGTCCGGGAAATTGCCACAGTCACATGAGGGTCTTTGGGGTGCTGTTATTAACATGTTATATTAGGAGCTGCATGTCTGTGCCTCTTAAGGTTTCCTCCTGTATCCCCCTTGGGCAAGTATTTGTGATGATCACCACCCTGGTTTGTTGTTCTTCTACTAAAGTGCCTCAATAAGGCTTTTTTTTTTTTAAATTTCAGAATATTATGGTGATAAAAACATTTTGGTTACATATAATGCTTTTGCCTTACCTAAGCCAGGGCTACAAGTGTGCCCTTCCCCCATACAGTGCGCTCTGCATCCATTAGTTATGAGTTTACCCACCTGCCCCACCCCCACCTGACCAGCGCCCAGTGAGTATTACTACCATGTGAGCACTTTAGTGTTGATCAGTTAATACCAATATGATAGCGAGTACATGTGGTGCTTGGTTTTCCATTCTTGCCGTACCTCACTTTGAAGGATGGGCTCAAGATCTATCCAGGATAATATACAAGGTGCTAGTTCACCATTGTTTTTTGTAGTTGAGTCATATTCCATGGTATACATATACCACATTTTATTAATCCATTCATGTATTGATGGGCCAAAATATGTATCCATATTTTTTCAATTGTGAATTGTGCTGCCATAAACATTAGAGTGCAGATGTCTTTATTATAGAATGTCTTTTTTTCCTTTGGGTAGATGCCTAGTAGTTGGATTGCTGGATCAATTGACTAAGGCTTTTGAAGCCGTGAGGATCTTTAAATTTCTTATGGTGTGAGATAAGGCTCTTTCTCATTACTCTAAGAATAGCCCAGCTCCTGAAGCCATTCAGAAATCCACAGAGGGAGATCTGGCTTGCAGGCCTTGCAATAAACTCTTATTAACACTATCAAAAATAATCTGCTTTTGTCTTGATCTCACTTTAAACTCTCGGCAGGTATAATGGACAGATTTGTAGGGTTTCCTTTTCCTCTTTAAAAGACTAGATAAATGTACCTTTCTCTCATCAGATTATAAAAGCCCAATGTAAATGGAAAGTTCATTGCCTGCCTTGATAACAGGTGTAATCTTCCCAATGAATGCCCCTCTGTCAGCAGACATATGAGATAGTCCTAGAGATGGTTTTTGGTTAAGGCAGGCTCAGGATAAGCTTAATTTCCCAGCCTGTGCACTTTAACCTCTCTCCAACTGATGCAATGGAAAATGTTGTGTATCAAGTTTCAGTGAGGAAAAGATGTATGCTTTCTACTACTTCTAGTGACATTTGGCTGTGCTGGGCCTATGCAGCTTGGTGACAACTGGGCTCTCAATGTCCAAGCCATCAGTTAAATTAATCTCCTTATTGTTTATCTCTTTGGTGGGTGGATGGGTGGGAGCATAGACAGGAAGGGTGAGAGACTACAAACATCAATGCTGGTTTAGCACTGACTATTAAAATAAGCGCAGGCTCAAAGTATAGGTAAAAGCACATTAAAATAGTACATCGGGGTGCTGTATGTTTAACATTTTATACATTACAACATGTGTTCACTTCTGCCATCTCAGGTTCTGTAGCAAGTAGGAAGCTGTCGCCCCACCTTTGACACATGGGAAAATCGAGGGTGCACACACGCACACACATGCATTTGGCTCAAGTCACACAGCTAAACAAAACCAGTTATGAGTGAGATTTTGAATCCCAGGCTGTTGGCTCATTTTTCTCTGGTTAAACAACGTGGCATGGGGGGAAGCCTCCAAAACAGGGATGGGGTTTGAAACCAGAGGACAGGAGTCGTGGTTCTAGTTGTGTTCCTCCTTGCTTAATTGTGTTGTGGCAAGACTAAGTCTCAGTTTTTTCATCTTTGAAACAGGAATAATAACAATGTTCGTTTTTAATGAAAAACACTTTGTAAAGTGCATAGTACAATGCATATATAATATTATTAATTATGATAATCATTGATATTTATTGAGCACTTACTAGGTGCTGGACATGCCACACATTATTTTCTTTTTATATTGTGAAATAAAACATATATAGGAAAGTTTCTAAAATATTCATTATAGTGTGTAAGAATTTGGTGTGAAGGTTACATCTGTGAACTACCACCATGTCAAGAATCAGAACACTGTCAACAACTCAGAAACTTTGCATATACTTTTCACTTCTTCTTCCTTCCCCTAGAGGTAAACACTATTCTAGTGTTTAGGCAATCATTTTTATACTTTTCTTTATATTTTAAGAGTCCCTAAATAATATAGCCAAGTTTTGCCTGTTTTTGAATTTAATGTCAGTAGAACCAAATAGTATGTATTTCTTTTGCATTTGGTTTCTTTTATCGACATCATGTTTTGAAGATTCATCTATCTCATTCTGTATCACTGTAGTCATTCATTTTCATTATTTATAATATTCTACTGTATGAGTGTCTAATAATTTATCTAAACCTCATACCATTGATCGACAGTTAGATTGTTTTTAGGTTTTTACTCTTGAGAATGTTGCACCTATAAATGAGTACACATACCTTGA
Source organism: Mirza zaza (assembly GCA_008750895.1). Classification (NCBI taxonomy): domain Eukaryota; kingdom Metazoa; phylum Chordata; class Mammalia; order Primates; family Cheirogaleidae; genus Mirza; species Mirza zaza. The sequence goes on from VSMD01052692.1 coordinate 45,840, forward strand.
TGTACATATACATGCAATTCTGTAGATTATGTATTAGAATTACTGAGTCATAGGTCATATATATTTTTAACTCTTTAAGACACTGAAAAACTGCTTTTTAAAAAATAGATGTATAATTTACACTCCCACTAGCAACATATAAAAATCTACACTGTTCCATACTCTCTCCAACATTTCATATTGTTATATGTTTAAATATTAAAGAGTCTGGTGTTTATATAGTGGTATCTCCTTGAGGTGTTTATATGCATTTCCCTGATTACTAATGAGGTCGCACCTGTTATAAGTTTATTTATCCTCTTTTTTAAAAGTGTGTGTTCAAGACTACTGTCCATTTTATCTTGGATTATCTGTCTTTTTCTCATTGGTTTACAGGATTTTAAAAAATATCATCTGGATACAGACTCTTTGTTGGTTCTATATATATATCAGATATCTTTTCCTGCTCTGTGCCTTGCCTTTTCATTCTTTTATGAAGTCTTTTGATGGACATAAGTTCTTAATTTTACTGTTGTCTAATTTATTAATTTCCCCTATGCTTAGGGAATTTTGTATTTTGTTTTATGAAATCTTTCATTTCGCTGAAGTAGTGAGGACTTATTAAACACTATTTTCTAAAAGCTTCTAGTCAAGATGGAGCCACTAGAGTTCACCATTAAGCAGCTGGAACTAAGCTGCTAGTCAGGAGGAAAAGAAAGGAAATGGAGATTTTAAGTTAGTGGTACCCATTTTACTTTTGTAGACTTAGAAGAATCTGTTCATGGAGGCAAAAGTATATAGAAAGCAGAGTAGATCCCATAGGCTGGCCTAAGGAGAAGGTCTATGGCTGGGTCATAAAAAATAACAAGTGTTTTCTTTTAGCTTCATTTCTGACATACACGTTAAAAAAAACCATTAAGAAGTTTTTATATTTGGGAGGGTGGTGGGTAAAGGGGACTCAATTCTGATCTAGGTACTATTTGCAAAAAAATATTCTGGAGAGGGGAAGGATGGCTAGACCTTGTTGATATAACATTTCTCTTCCTTTAACATGGAAAATTCATAATTCAGATAAAAGTTAAGACAAATATGGACACTGGTTACACAGGTTTGCCCAATTTGTGAAATTCATCAAGCTAGACATTTGTGATGTGTACCTTTTTTTTTTTTTCTGCTTGTATGTTATGCTTCAATGAGAGGGTCAAAAAATCTTAACTTTCTGTAAAGTTTTGGCGACACAGTTCTTACGAAAAATAACAGTCTACCATCCACATGACAACCTGAATACATTTTCCGTTTGACACAACGTTCCTTCCACTTAGCCTGGCATCTGCTGCACATCTGTGTCCCCCATGGCAGCAGTAAGTTGAACAATCCAGATGCTAAGGAAAAATCATAGCAGGAGGAGATTCAACTTAAGACACATAGGATAGGGAGGGAAAGATAAATTTTCCATTGACATCAGGAATGAATAGGAGAGTCTATTGGGGAGCAAGGAAGGAGAAAATGATGATTTTTTTTCTTTTTTGGGAGGAGTGAAGACAGATTTTGCAGTGGTGCCTGGCAGATCATGAATGGGAAGACACAGCCAAAAATGAACAATAGTTAAAAACAATGCAGGGGACAAGGCTTAGGAACTGAGGAGTTCTCTGCCCCTGCTGAAACACATTGTTGTCACTAGCTGTCTCTGCAAAGAAAGGACTGTATTCCTGTCTCATACTTTACTTTGGAAAAGTGTGTGTGTGTGTGTTTGTGTGTGTGTGTGAGAGAGAGAGAGAGAAAGACACAGAGAGAGAGAAGCACCCTCAATTTTGAAATGCTATTTGAAGCACCCTTAATTTTGAAATGCTCTTTTTTTTGGTACTAGAATGAAAGTGAGAACTTGCTTTTATGGCAAGAAAGGAAAATCTACTTTAATTGAATACTCACAACATGCAAGGAGCATTCACTGGTATCAATAACACTTAACCTTTATAGCAACCTGTGAGATGGTGAGGGTTATTCTCTTTATATATGGGACTTCAGACTAAGAGAGTTTGAGACACTCACTCATTGTCCCATTGGTAGTTGAAGACAAAGCCCAGCTTTGAACACACAGCTGTCTGCCCTTGCTTTTTCCATAAAAACAAACACCCTCTTAGGGAAATTACTCTGGTTCTCCCCCTCTGCCTTGTTTTCCCAGAAGGATGATAATTCTATAAGGAGACAACCGGCCTGTGATATCTGGGGAATCCACAAAGGAAGGGATGTGATTGTTTTATTACTTGACATGTAAGGGCAAACTGAATCACTGTGGGGGAGCTCTGATACATTCCCAGTTCACTGAGAGCATGCAGGTCTTCATGGTAGCTGGCAGCCTTGGCTCCTTAGGACCAGCCACTCTTTCTTTAAGGGGGACCCAAGACTAAGCCTGGCTATAGGCTGAGTAGGAGGGCTATGTTTACATGATGTGATTTGGGTTAGATGACAGATCCCCGAAAGAACCCTGGATTCTCCTATGCCTATTCTAGTAACAGAAATTCCCACCCCCACTGCCTCTCTAAGTTAAGGCATCATCTGGGAGTAAGTTATGATCTGGAGCGGACTTCTATCCATTGAATTCATGGGCCTTCACTGCTTCACTGGGAGAACCCACTGCCCTTTAGGGGTAGGCAGAAGGACCCCAAAGAAATGTATTTTGATGGGAGAGAAGGGGCAAGCTTCAGAGTTGCTGGTGTGGCAGTTAGTCTCATTGCATGGGGTCAGGTGCACCAGGGTCTGGGATAGGAAATGAGAGATGGTTACTGGATTTGGGAGTGAGAGTGGGGGTGATGGTGAGGAAAAGCCATCCACACACTTGCACGCAGGCACACATATGTACACCCCCGCACACGTACATACACGTGCGCACACACACCCCACCGTGCCCCAAGGCACTCTGTGGCTGAAGCATTATATTGGAGCCAGACATTCTGTGTTTGAACCTCACTTCTCCCACTTGTATATGTATGATCGAGGCCCAGTTTCTTGACCTTTCTGAGTCTCATCTACCTCATCAGCAAAACATTGCAGACTGAATAAAAAACAAAAACAAAACCCAACTACCCATCCCTTATATCATGTTGTGGGAACAGTGTCTGGTCCAAGGCACTTGTAGAGCTAGGCTGGGAATGGAGTCCAGAACAGGCCCAGGAGGGAGGGATGGGCCAGAGAGTAAGCGAGGGCGAGAGTCATACTGTGGTGGGTCACAAACATTCACTAATTCTCCTGGCTGCACAGTTCCCATAGTGTGGCTGTGCACAATGTATCCATCGAACCTACTGTTTAGGAGCATTTGGGCCCTTTCTAGTTTGGCAATGTTATGAATAGTGCCTCTATGAACATTATAGTACATATGTTTTGGTGCTCTAAGTACGTATATATTCCCTTGCATATCTACCCAGAATTAGAATTGCTTGGTCATAGGGTGTATACACGCTCTGTTCTAGTAGACACTATCTAATGGTTTTCTATTTTTTATACTGTATTTCGTATATTTAAAAAGTTTCAATTAATTCTAAATATTTAGAAATCAAATATCCTGTAGGAGGATCTGGCAAAACAAGGGTCACATTGCCAAAGGAAACCAAGCAGACTAGAGCTAGTCATAGCTGCCCATTTTAGCTAGGGAGCTCACTACAGTCCCCAGCCAGTTGCTTCTCTCATTGATGATACTTTCTTGAGGGAAACTAGTCCTCATTCATTTGTTGAGAACTGCTGGGAGAGAGCAGTGACCATTCCCTAGCAATTCTGGCCAGTGTACTTGTGTACAAAATGTGCTTTGGAGATCTGAGAGTTTCTCAGGCAAGTGGATGCATATTGCTGGCAGTTGGAAGGCAAGCACTGGCATGGTAGGACAGGAATACAAGCGAGGCATCCACAGTGGCTGCTATATCAATATATTCCATGTTTTCTCCCAGGTCTCCAATCCCTAGAATCCTATATTCTAGGATCCTGGTTCCTGTAGCCTCAACACATAGAGCTGGAAGTGTGTTGTTTTTCATTTATGCATATAAAATTTCTTCTCTCATTTCAGAAGGTCCAGCCACCCTCCTCCTCTACCATCACCTTTCCAAGCAAGTCCAGATCACTACACATTTACAGGAGTCCTATTCAGATTACAATCCAGCATATCTGGGGTCTTTCCCAAAGGATTTCCTCATTTTCTTTCCATTCAGGTACACAACATCTCTGCCGCCTCTGTGCAAACACATTTAAAATATTTTAATGATACATTTGCTTATCCTTGCATGTCCTATGATTTGCAATCAAGTAGAGCAATTAGATTGTTGCACAGCCCTTTAAACTGCAGTAAGAGTTGCCTGGATATGAGAAATCTATACAGAGATAAGGTAGAAATTGTATTTCTTTTTATTGCTCTTCAATTTTCAATTTGTATTCCAAAGTAATTTGGTATCAAAATAATTCTTAGATTCTTAGAAGAGAATAGGATCTATGTGAATAAGAGGAGACCTACTTATTTATCACATATTATGTTAATAACACACATACACACATGGCTATGCACACACACAAAAAAAGAAGGTTGCAAATGGTCACTCTGACAAAGTGCCCTATGGGATTTTTGCAGAAGATGAAAAAAAATCCAATTTCTCATCTAGGAAATAACAAATATTTAGCCACCCTCTGAGACTTGATTGTATCTCCCCCAATCACAGTAATTCTTAGAGGGATACAGTCAGTGCCAAATCACTTTTCGTTTTCACACACACACACAAAAAAACCAAGGTCTAAAAATCAATACTCCAAAGACTCAAAAAATGGCTAAAGCAATTAAAACAAGAGTGTTGGTCACAATTCCCATGTTAACTCATTTTCAAAACTCATTTTAAAATGACATAGGATGAAAAGATTAAGAATAAAAGAAAGAAAAGAAAACAACTTGGTGAAAATACTGCACGGCTAACATGTGCAGTGAGGGACTTTGACCTGGAAGTATTAAATTCCTATCTGGAGAAATTGGGGAAAATTGTGAGTTAGTACTAGATATTTATACCACCCCCCCCCATGTACACACACACGCACACTCACACACACACACGAGTGTGTGTGCATGTTTACATACATAGTTGATTATCGTTATTCATAATTATTCATAATTGTTGTGTTCTATAAAGCCAACATGGACCCTAAATTAGCTAATACAGAACTATTGCTCCTAGAGGAAATACAGGGTTAGGTTCCTGAGAGCCTCTGGTGACAACATTTTGGTGAACCAAAATGCCATTTTTGTTATATAGGTTCCTTTGACAAGATCCTTATAAGACAAGACAGTCTCATCATCATTGAAAATTTGTTCTTCCACATAGTTATTTTCCTGTATAACACTCAGCAAGTTATCTTTAAAAAATTCTTTTGGAGCCTCTTGACTTACAGAACCTGCAAATTTAACAGTTTTCATGCTATACTGCTTTTTGAAGTATGTAAGCCAGCCAGCACTAGCTGAGAGGGGTCTGACATTTTCCTGGCCCTGGGTAACATGACCATAAATTTCTTTAGGTTTCATGACAATGCTGTCCACTATGCATTTTTAATCAGTTGCTATTTTATGAATACACTAATTAAGCTGGTTTTTCATCTTTTCTTATTTCATCACACACTGCAAGGTGTTATTTTAGCACTTTCTGAAGCAGCCTCATGTACAGCATGGTGAATTTCCTGTCCTTTTTCCTAGATGTACTATATTGTTGATTCATTAACATTAAATTCACAGTCAATAGCACTATAACTCACGCCTGGATGAAACTTATCTGGCACACGTATGTTCTCCAAAAGGCACATTGAGTCTTCTTGCACTTAGAAAAAACACTAGACAGCACTTCAGCACTATGCTGGGGGCCATTTTATACAGCAAAATCACCAGCAAAAACACAAAGATGTGAAAAATGCAGCACTAAATATACTGTAAAAAGCATTCTTGTTATAATATTAAAGCTGAGACAAGAAGACATGGTGTTACCTTATTTGACCTAAGCTGGCAAGACACAAGTGAGGCAACTCAAATTTTTTATCACTCTTTTAATGCTCATGAATGAATGACTGTGAAAGTTCCATGAGTATTGATTTTGGGATTACTAATAAGTTTTAGTGAGTAAGTGAATTAGCAAATAACAAATCCACAAATAATGAGGATCAAGTGTATGTTCTTGTTACTTGATGCTTAATTCATTGGATCTGGGTAATTTAAATAGAATTTTTATTAGTATTTTTCATGCTTTCAATGGTATAATTCTTGGAACAGGAAGTTTTTGGAGAGTAACTTCCCTTACTGGGTCCCTCTATGCTGGTATTCCCTTTTCTCCTCTGACTTTAGGGTAAGTTTTTGTTCTTATCCTTAAGTGAATTGTCCTAGGTAATATCTTGGGAATATGTCAAGCAGTCTTGGATCTGAATCCTGTTTCTGGCATATTTTTAGCAGTGTGACCTATGGCAAACTACTTAACCTTAGGAGTTTTTATTTTCTCATTCAAATAGGGATATAGGAAATGAATTACCATGTAATGAACTTTATGCAAAGCATTTTTCATTCCTTACTTAATTTTTACAGTGGCATTAGGGAATAAATATTATTATATCCATTTAGCACCACTATTTGAATGTGTTTTATTGGATAGCCATGTAAACTAGTGGTTAAAAAAACATATTTGGGAGTCATTTGTCTGGTTCAAGTCCCAGCTCCACCAAGTCCCAGCTCCACCAGTTACCCACTGTGAGTGCATGGAAACAAGTGCTGAGATGAAGCCTCCTCCAGCCTGGGTCCCTGAATGACCATGTGGAGCAGAACTTCCACTGACCCATTCTATCACATGAGTGTTAAATGAACCCATGTCGTGCTCCGAAAACACTCAAATCCTTAAATGTGCAATGGGAGACTTGTATCCCAGAATAGATTCAGAGATTCAGGGATAAATTTGTCTCAGGTTTAAAAAAGCCTAATCTGACAAATATATTCACAAATCTTCCCTGGGGGAAAACAATTAAGATAGTTACTAGTCAAGTAGGTAGACAGTGAGCTTGTGAGAGCTTAAAGAACAATATGATGATCTCAAGAAATCCAGGTGTGAATGTTGTACGTGTGCATATATTTTTGGAGAAGGGGTAAAGTGCATGCCAAAGAAGGGGCAGACTAAAAGAGGAATTAAAGCTTTAGTAGAATCTTTAATCATTAGTAAAGTCTAGCCATTTGGATAAGTGATATGGAAATGTTGGGTTGATAGAAGAACTTCTAGACAGGGTAAACTGCATGTGGAAATGTACAGAAGTATAATAGAGCAGGTACTGGTGAGGGCCAGAGCAGTGTGGGAACACTATCTTGTACTAGGATGTTATTGGAGACTTTGGAGTACAGGACTGATAGCAGCAGAACTAGGCTCTAGAAAGATTACTCAATCATCAGCACTGATCCATGACTGGAACAGATGGATGCTATAAACAGGAGAGCACTAGGAGGCTCTCTTCTCATTATCTATACATGGAGTTAAAATGTCTATTCCAGGGCAAGGGAAGAGATGACTTTCAGAGGCATTGGAGAAAGACGGCATTATATATGGTGACTGTATCTGTCAGCAAAGCCATAATAATGCTGTGTAACAACAACAATGAAAAAAATAAATTGACAACAATTCAGTGGCTTACAGCTGCAATATTTTTCTCACTCATGAGACTTCTAGTTAGTTGGGGTTAGGCTGATCTTGGTTGAATTCAGCAGGACTTGTCTCAAAGCTATAGGTCAACTTTATATTTGTCTCATTCTGAGCTCAGGCTGGAGAGGAAGTGGAAACCCAGAATATTTTCTTTTCATAACAATGGCACAGATGCAAAAGGACCCACCCAACTTCACAAGCATATTGTAAGCCTTTGTTCAAATCACAACTACCTCCATCTCATTGGATAAAGCAATTCACATGGATAAACCCAAAGTTAAGGGGTGGGAAACTGCACCCTGATCAACATGAGTCCACATGGGGTGAAGTATTGAGATTAGTTATTGAATCTGCCACAGTGAATTTAGGAAAAGGGAAAATCAAACTTATCCCAAGGTTGCAGACCTATTTGATTGAAGACTGTCTGTCTTCTGTTAATTAGTTGGCACAGCAATATCCTATCCAGATACCAAGGCTCAGGTATGGTATCAGCTAGGGAATGGATCCAAACTTATTTCCCCCAAATGCAAGAAGATACATAGACTTCAGGAAATATCTTCAGATCTCATTCTTCATTTTCTGCTTCCTTTTGAAGCCTATCATTGTCTGAGACTCTCTGACTTTATCACTTAAGAGTTATGAGGCTATTGGCAAGTTACCCTAACTTCACTGTATCTAAGTTTCTTGACTTGTAAAATAGACATACTGATTTTACCTGCTTTATACTAAATGAGGTAGTATAGGTAAAGCACTTAGAGCATTACTGGGCTCTGGGTAAGTGTTGTTTTTTATTATTAACTCATTTAATCATTATAGCAACTCTATAATGAAGACATTTAAAAAAATAATCCCAAAATTATGGATGAAGAATCCGAAATGGTAAAGTAAGTAACTTTCCTGGGATGACATACCTCCACACCCAGTTCCATTTCAAAGAATAATTGCTTTTATTATCCAATGGAACTAATTCCAGACCATTCTCTCTGCATTTATATTTATATTTTCAAAACTATAACATTGTTTTATATGTGTGTACATGTTCTCTTTTAAAAAATGCTATATCATATCCATATATTTTGCTCCTTGCTTTTATTCAACTCATCACAATATTTTGGAAGTCTTTTGGTGTCACTAATATAAATCCATCTTATATAAAGTGTTGCAAATAATTCAATAACCTAAATATACTCACACATTATTCAGCCCTCCCACTATTGGTAAACATGTAGGTCCCTCCCAGTTCTTCACTACTGTAACAATACTACACTGGCCACCCTAGAACAATCCTCCTGTTGTGCACTGATGTGCAGTTCTTGGGGTAAGGGACCAAGCAGTGCACTTGCTGGGCCAGAGTGTGCGTGGTTATGATTCTGGGAGTTACAAGCACACTCTTCTCCAGTGTGGCTCTATGAGTTCATTCTCCCACCAGCAGTGACGAGTTTGTTTCTCTGGTAGTAAGAAAACAACAGCTCCTGGGAAGAAAGAAAAGATGGGGTAGGAGAGGAAAGGCCCAGAGAACCATGGAAGACTCCAGGCCACTGTCTGCTCCTTCCCAGTTTTCATTGGACCTGCATGATTCAGTTTTGGGTTTCAATCACCAACTACTTCTGGGGAAAAACAAAACAAAACAAAGGAGAATACTTTCTTTTATAATGGACAGAGCATTATTTCCCATTTCCCTGTACTCAAGAGGCTTCTAAAACCTCATTTCTTTATTAAGAAGTAGTTTGGGTCCTTTTGTTTAGGGCAGAGAGAACAGTATTTTTTTTTTTTTCCATTGCCCATCTAGCCCTATAAACCCAGTTGGTACTATTATAAAACCCTTCTTAGGAGCCACTCACCCTCTTGATGCTAACATTATATTTAGAGCTGTAACTCAACACAATAAATTTCAGTTCACTAAGCAAGTCTGAGTGGCTCCAGAATTTAAAAACCTGTGGGGAAAAGAGTCTTTCTAAATGATTAAAACAGCAAACAAAATTTATCGTGAAGCATTTCCCTTCCAGCAACCGATAGTAGTCTTTGTAACTATGTACAATAGTTAGCCGATAATTAGGAAAATGGTGCTCTTCTGACAATTTATAAAGTTCAGTCTTTGGAAACTGGACAGAAAAGCTCGGTTCTAACCTAGTAACCAAAGCTATATAATTAATTAGTTCTTGCAGGTTTCAGGCAGAAAATGGCGTTGCTGTGTTACAGTAATAATCCCAGTTGTCGTTGACTTATCAGCAAACTGCAGCTCCTCTCTCGGGGGAAGAAACCCTGTAATTTAACAAATCACTGTATTTTGGGTTTTGACATAGCACATGCTTTTCAATTTCCATCTGTTCCTCTGGTTCATTAGTATTTTATTGTTGCTACAGTCAGAAACATTTTAATAATTTTTCTTCCTCTAAAATAACACACCATCAACTATCTTCTGTCATCCCTTTGGACACCTAAAAATGGCATGTCCATTCCAATTTTAAATAGCTTTTAGGAAGTGTTATTTTGGCCATTTTCCCAAAAGTTCAAGATGGCTGCCTTTGGCTATGCTTGAGAATAATTGCTTTGTGTATGAAAACAAATATTCAAAGCCTACTTCAAACACAGAATTTTTTATATGGAATAGAGCAATGTCTTTTTGTATTCTTAAAATGTCTCTTTATTAGATCAGAACATGATCAAGAAATTCAATGTGTTCATCTGCAAATGAACATATACACAATTTTCACATAAACACCCTACATTTCCCCAAGCACAGTATACACACACATACATGAACATACATACACTCCATATATGCCACATATGCATACACACCATACATGCATACTCACCCACACTCCATACACACATATCCCATAGCGCTCCAAACACAAACACATATACACATACAAACACTATGCATGAATACATATACTTTATTACACACATGTACTGCATAGACATATACTACATATATACACACAAACACATGCATACTACATATATACACGCAATCTCAAATACACACATCATAATTACACATATCCTGCATTCCCCCAAATACAACATATACACACGAATGTGAATATACACACCATGTGTATACATGCACCACACAACCACACATCACACATGCACATATACCCAGTCCACATATATACAAACTACAAACACAAATTCACACATACATTCAACATTACTAGCTTGTAGTGTAAAGAGAAATGAAAATGTTAACCCACCAACGAGAGTGAAAAAAATCTATAAATAAATACAAGTAGGAATGTACACTAGGAAATATATATTAGGAGATATTTTGGAATGGATTTTAAGATTGTTGCAGTTACTTTAGTAACTTTCCAGAATCAGATATTTTTGAGCCAAATGGATAGTTTTCTTTTTTGGTCATGTCCTGTCTTTGAACACTTAGACTTATTCTTCCTGAATTGAAATAAAAGATCAAGGCCAAAGGTTCAAGAATGAAATCAGGTCATCATACCAATACACACACACACACACACACACACGCACACACACACACACACATATCCGCAGACAGATGATGGAAGGTAGTAATAATTCCAGAACGTCTGGGAATATACCAGCTGTTATGGAAAGAACAGGATTTCCCTGAGGATGTGGCTGTCCATGACTGGGAAGGATGAGGCAATCCTGCTTGGAAATGTCCTCTAGAGTGGATAGCTCTATTATTCTTGGGTTCCTTTGTTCTATAGTATTTATTTCTGGCTTCCTAAAGATTGATCACTTGGGCGGGCCCAGTGCTGCCCGGAATGCAGCTTATGGGGAGTGGGCAATCGTTCCCTCGGCAGGACAGAGGCCAGCCTCGTGCCCATAAAATCTCAAAGAAGTGTCAACACACTCAGAGAGGCCCCTCTCCAAAGAACGAGCCACAGCACATACTCTCATACCCTGATAGGGAACTGTCCTTTCCCACTGTCACCTTCAGAAAATGTTTTGGATGTACTGTAGACGGCTGTCAGGAACTATGAGTGTGAAGCTCGGATGCAGAGAAGGTTTGAACTTAGAGTGACATCTGACGTTACAGGTTTAAGGGCTGTCTAAAGTCAGCTGTGACAGGAAATCAATTCAAAGAAAATGCTGGGAGCCCTGTTAAACATTTTAAATAACTTTCCGGCTCACCTTGGTTCCTGTCCCTCTTTCTTTTCCTTCCATTCTTACCCACCTGCTTCCTCTTTCTTTCCCCTAGCCTGCCTGCCTGCTTTCCTTCCTTCCTTCCTTCCTTCCCCCTTCCCTCTCTTCCTCCCTTCCTCCCTCCCTCTCTTCCTCCTTCCATCCATTTTTTTCTTCTTTCTTCTTTTTGTCTTCTTTTCCTCCCTTTATAACCTTTAGTCTTTTTAAATTGATATCAAAGAAAGTTATTATATTATGTTCTAGGAGGAAGAGTATACAGAATTACTCTCTGCTCACAAGCTAGATGTCCAATTGTTTAAAGCAGTATTGTGTTTCAAAATTTGTTATAAAATATATTTAAGCAACTAACAGGCATTGAGTATTGACTTTTCACCAACTCTTCTAATTCTTCCCCATTAGAGAATTGTCTTTAACTAGTAACTAATCTATTATTGTTTGTGGCCTCACATGGCCAGTTGAAATAGGGTTAGATGTATGCATTTAGGCCATAGAATCTTAGTTTCTTCATCTGAAGGGTGATTAAAAACATGAAATTCATCCCCCATCTGCTGTTGTAATTATCTCACAATTGCTGCCAAATGTAACCTTCTCAGAACTCTCTTTGGATGTCATTCCCATCTTTAGCAAGTTCATGTTCACAGACTCCCTTTGCAGGCTAGCTCCAATACACTTCCTAACCTCTAAGATTTGGTCAAATGTCTTCAAATTTCTTGCTTTCTTTGGGCTCCCTGCATTGGATTCCTAAAGTCCAAAAAGCCTTTCAATGTGTCTGAAGCAGAATTCATTGTTCCTTCTTCTGAAATCCGTGGCATGTAGCTTCTTTTTCCACTTAGCCTTGCACAATAATTAGGGGTCTATTGTTGCTCTCTTGTGAGGGCTGTCACTATTCATCTTGGAGTAGCCCATATGCAAGGTGGGATTTCAATAAATGATGCTATAAATATTAACTTGAAATGTACCAAAGTACTGGCTATCTGCTTGTTGCCTGCCTAACACCTATTCCCTCATTTTCATGTGAGGGCATCTGGATTTTCCAAAGGAAAATCACATCTTTCTAACTCACAGATGGTGGGGAACTGACCTTGTCCCATTGATCAAGGAGTGTCCATGTGACCCAATTGGACCAATCAGATTCATAGTGTTTACTCCAGAGAGGGATACATGGTTTAATCAGCCATGAGTCCCAGATGGTTTTGATTAAATGATTGGAAAAGAAGTTTATTCCCTTGATTCTGTAGTAAACTATCAGGATGCAAGCCTGGACTTGCTGATGGCCACATTCACAAGTACCTCTTGAGAGAGTCTGCTTTTAAATGATGCTCGTGTAAAGACAAGACCATCATTTTCTTTACATGAACATCACACATCATAATTACAGATATCCCACACTCCCCCAAACACAACATATATACACAAACATGAATATACACACCACAATACACATGCACTGCACATATACACCATGCGTGCATATACACACATGATCCACATATATACAAACTACTTATACACACACACACACACACACAAGATGACTAGGGCAAGGGCTAAAGGGCCAAGGGCCAAATTCCTAATTTTGTTTCAGTCATGGATGAAGTTATGTGCCCATGGACATTTTGTCATATAGCCTAATACATTCCTAGTTTTGCTTTAACCAGTTTAATTTTCTCTGTTTATTATTCTTTTTACCTTTCATTCATTTTTTCATTTTCTTCTTCTTTTTTTTTTTCCTGTTCTTTACATCTAAAAGATTCTAGAGAGATATAATCATTTAGAGCTATGGTCCCCAACCCCAGGGTTTTGGTCCAGTACCAGTCCGTTGCCTGTTAGGAACCAGGCCACACATCACTGCCTGAGCTCTGCCTCCTCCCCCCTCTACCATGCCACATCCATGGAAAAATTGTCTTCCATGAAACCAATTCCTGGTGACAAAAATGCTGGGGACGGCTGTTAAGGGACAACCCAGCCACATAGCATGAGGTGAGCAGCGGTGAATGAGAAGCTTCATCTGTTCTTACAGCTGCATCCCATCACTCACATCATGGCCTGAGCTCTACCTCCCGCACCATGAAACTGGTCCCTGGTGCCAAACAGGTGGGGACCAGTGATTTAGAGGAATAATAGAAATAACCAGTTATCTATCTCTTAAGACCAAAAGATGAAGTAGGAAACGTTTGTTTTCTGCAACTTCCAACATCATATTTCTGAAGATACTTTTCTGGATCCCAGTGATCCCACGTAACCTAGAACACTGCTTCTTAGAATTGAATGTACACATAAATCCACCGGTGATCTCATTAAAATGAAGGTTTGGACTCAGCAGGTCTGGGTTGCACCTGAGATCTATACTTCTAAGAAGCTATGGGGGATGGCGATGACGCTGGCCGATGGACCACGTTTTGTGTGGCAGGGGCCTCAGGTGCCTCACTGTCAAGGGTCATCATTAGTGCCCAGCCCTTCCCGTCCAACTGAAATTACCTTTAAGCAGGTCACTGTTTGCTTAAAGTGGTGATGGTTGAAATATGCTACTCTTTTCCAGATAATATCCTTACTTTTCAGCTGATTTTATAAAGAAAATTTAATGAAGCCCAAAACAGGATCACACATGGGGGGATGAGTGAGCAGTTTGCAAAGCCAGTGCAAGGGCAAATGGAGTGACTTGTTTAGAATGCTACGAGTACACAAGGAACATCTTGCGATCCTCTCTTACCCCATTCTTGAATCACAGATTTGTCTTATTGGAAGCATTTACTGTAACATAGCTTGTCTCTGCTGGGAATCCACGGAATTATGGCACATGCTTTCTTCTGGGGCCCACCCTGCTGCCCAACAGAATGGCTGTCCCACCTGGGCTGTGATCTAATTTATATCTTCTCCTCCATGCCAGATTCCTGGGTTCTGGCACAGGGAACCGAAGGAGCACCATTGCTCACTCACATCCGAAGCTGGATTCTTACTGACAATGCCGTGTGGCTCCGGATAAGCTTCCCATGTTATCCTGCCTGATGATGCGCTGCGTTGCTTTCACTCTAAGAGAAACATATGCCTTGTGCATTTGTTATGTTTGGGGATTATTAATAAGCACACAGAAGTACTTAAAGAGGCATGAGTATCTCATCTCCCTGTAAACATGCCACTTTCAAATCCAGAGTCTGCCCCCACATATTCATAAACTCCTCTCGTCAAAATCACTTTCTTGTTGAGACTGGGCATGTCTCCCAATTTCTAGCACATCCTCTCTGAATCTCTCTGCTTCTCTCTCTCCTAATCAAGAGTTAGTCAAGCAGAGGTGGCACATAATCCTCCCAAAGCCCTTCTCTAGGGTCTTGAGTAAGTGAAGGGTGGAAGATACAGAAGGAAGCTTGCTGTTTGTGTTTTAAGAAGCAAATGTGACTTCAGATTTCAGGTGCATTGGATTCAGTGCCCCATAACTTGAGAAAGACACCATTTGTTTACTTCGTAGCTTCCAGAAAATAATGTGAGGATAAGGGTATCAGAGCTAAAGACACCAACAGGAAAGAATAATTAGAAAAGTACATTAGATCCAAGTTTGTTTTTCTGTTATCAGTATTGGGAGATGGAGCACTTGAACTTAGTCTTTGGAAAAAAATCTTATATTCAAAATAATATTTGGCAAAGATAGGCCCTACATTAAAGTCACCGTGAAAACTGAATGAGCAGCTTCCTGGGGTGAACAAAGCTGGCTTGGAGTCAAGACAGACTCGTTCCTGTCTCTCAGCAGGTTTCTGGAGATTTCTCTTCTTAGATGATGGGTGTAGGCTCAGGGAATGCAAACAGACATTTTTACTAGAATAAAAAAATCCAATAGCAACTTAGATATGTTGCAAAAACAACCGTACACATTACATCCTGTATACAGATAGAAGTTAAATTTGAAGAATTAGTGCTCTTGTCAATTAAATATGCCTAATAAGAAAGGAGAAGAGACACACCACAGAGCCAGGGAATGAGGGAGAGAAATGGCCTTTTCTCCAAATTATTTTGGCTTCATTCCAGAGCCAAAATCCTTAATTTAGCCACATATGAGTGGAAAATCACCTTATCAGTCTTGAAGTATTTGTTATGAGGTTTCATTTCTAATACATAAATGAAAGTGTTGTTGACAAAGGGTCCAGATTGAGATCCAATAGGTTGTGAGAACCATGGTAAACCAAGGCTTCTTTTCTTCAGGGTTTTGAGATTACCCAGGGGTGCTTTGCCGCTAAGAGCCAAATAGCTTCTCCACACATTATTAGAGAAGCGGAAGGTACATTTGTGAGAAATGTCAAAGTGATAACCAAAGAGAGGGGAACAGAATGCATTATTCATTGTGGTGAGGACTTTCCCATCAATACATGCACCATTACTGTCACGAGAGGACTCTAAGGTTTTGCTGAGAGTTTATTATTTATCAATAAATTGAAAGGGAAGCTGCTGTTCATGTCTTTCGTGAGAACGTGGCTATGAGCTGGGACTAGGTACTGCTACTCCTAGATGCTGCTCTCAACAGAGAAGGCACCTTTTGTGGCAGGAGGGGGCCCAACAGAGGTGCATATATCTTTGAGATCCTTACTCATGGCCAGGTCTTTACCTGACCTAGGGGGCTGGCTGTCCTTCATCACTGGACACTTGTCAGCTGGTTTCAGGAGTCACTGAAACTAGAAGTCCTGGCATCTACTCGTAGCTCAGCTGTGTGTCCCTGGGCAAGTAACTCTCACTCTCTAAATTTCTGGGCTCAGGTTCCTCAAGTGTAACAGGAGAATTTGGGACTAGGGTACCAGCTCTAAGACCTTATGGTCTGTGACACTCTATGATTCTCTTGTAGCCCTTGTCTAGGCTTTTGGGAAATCCTGCCTATGATTCTGTTCACCATCCCCACCCCTGGCTTGGTGCAGTCTTCCTCATCTCTCACTTGGGTCACTACTACAGCCTCTGAACTAAGCTGTCTGCTTTCTCTCCAGCCCTGCACTGTTTGTTCTCAACCCAGCAGAAGGTGAGCTCATTAAAATCCTGCTGTGCCACTCCCCCAGTAGATCCTCTTTTCTGCCCATCCTTGTAGTGCCCTAGAGCTGAGGACCTGAACCAGGAGTATCTCTCTGCTCTCCTCTCCTAGCCCCTCGTGTGGCTATTTCCATCCAGCCTCAGAGCGACATCCTGGCTCTACGACTCACCTCCGGGAGTCCTGTGGCTGGAATGCCCCTCGTCCCCTCTCCTAACCTTCCCCAAGTACGGACATGATTGATTCCCTCACCTTCTTCAAATTTCAGCTTGCACATGCCCTCTCACCTCCACGAGGCTCTCCCTGACCATTACATTTAAAATTAAATTGACCTCATGGCACTTTCCAATCTCCTTATTCTGCCTTTTATTTCCCACAGTATGGATCTTCCGGCATATAATTCACATATTAATTATTTTTTTTATTGTTTTCCTCTACCAGGATGCAGGCTGCATGTGGGCAAGGACCTCTGCCTATTTTTTATTTTATATTATTTTTTGCCTTTGTGTCCCCAGTACCTAGAAGACTTCCTGGCGCATAGAGGTGCCCAGTTAAAAATGTTGAATGAATTAATGAAACCTTGAAACTCTTAATTATTACTCATCATGTTCATGGAGGCAAGTGATGCTATTATAGTAACCAGTGGCCTTGACAGCTCAGGAAGAGAGAACACCTCCCTAGGGGAGGGTCTATGGTATTTTCGCACTCAGAAGACCACGTAATCATTGCTAAGTGGATGGACTGTACATAATTGGATACTTTCACCTTGAGCTTGGTCACACATGCTGTCAAAGTCTTTCCCCCTGTGCCCTGGTGTTTGCCATCCCTCCTGTTGCAGCTCCTGTGTCCCTGCCTGAAAGGTGTCTCTGCTCACACACAGAAGTACATATAGGTCTGTGTGCAGGAATTGGCCCAAAGTGCCCGGGAGTTGATGCCCCTAGGAGTATCCTCAAATGATGAGGAATGAGTGGTGGTGGCTAAACATCTCAGCTTCCTTGCCCCTTGGGTGGGACCATTCTCACTCATGTCTACCTGTGTCCTAAAGGTCTGCAGTGGGATCCAGCCCCCAATGCCAGAGGGGTAACCTGCTCATTTCCATATGCTGGTTTGACCTCTCTCCTTTCTCTGTCTCACTTCCCCAAGCCCCTTTTCTATCTGGGTTTTCTATGGTCATCTCATGAATAAATTGAATTCTTGTCTCATGGACTGCTTCTGAGGGAACCCAAATGCTTGTAATCATGTAACGAAGACCCTCTTCATCCCTTATGCCTTGTTCGGGAGCCTCTGCATGCCAGGCAGCTCACAATCCAAGCTGTGGTTGGGGATGTGGACCTCTTCCTTCTCCCATGACACAAGATTCCAGCTTGTGAGAAGTGGTCCCATGTCCAATGGCTAAGAGGCCAGACGCTGGAGCCAGACCACGCAGGTTCAAGTCTTGCCTATTGCCTGTGAGCTATAGGACATTAGGCATTTACTTAAATTTTCCGTTCCGTGGTTTCCTCATCTGCAAGACAAGTCTGATAATAGTGCTGTCCCCTGGTATTAAATAAATTCACATTTGCAAAGCCCTCTGACCAGTGCCCAGAGAAGATGCTACATCATTTTAAATAATTAAATGCTCCGTCTTGCCAACAACAAAGGAATTGAAGCTCTAGGAGGTTACGTTCATTGACGAAGGTCATACAGCTAAGACACTCCTGAACTCAAAATCAGCTCTTTGGAATCCAAGTACAGTGTGATTTTTGTTATATTTCATTCAATTAAAAAAATGAATTCATGTGCCCATGTTTTCTTGAAACATATTCCATAATGAAGATTGAAATATTTTTTTTGTATAATTACTACCAACTAATTAGTAGAAAGCCATAAGCAGTTAAATATGTAGTACAAGTTAATTTGAAACAATATTATTAGCTTTATATATTTGGATTGCTCCATATACTTAATAGAAGAACTTCTTGTGGGTAAATATTTCACTTGGATTATAAATCAATCTCTCCCTCCATCCGGTACCATGATCCTCAAATATATGACAAGTTTTGTGTAAAGGGAAGCAGTGCATTTTCCATGGAACAGTGTAGGAACGGAGTTAGGTTAAATTTTGCTGGAAGGAGTTTCATCTAGATGTAAGGCAGAGATTTTCTTTCTTTTCACTTAATTGAGGTATAATTGACAAAAATGTATATATTTAAGATGTACAGTGTGATGATTTGATATATGTATACATTATGAAATGATTGCCATAATGAAGTTAATTAATACATGCATCACACTATTGTGTATGTAGGAGGTGAGATCTCTTAAGATCTCTTTTAGCAAATTTCGAGTAAATTGTACAATATTACTAAACTGCAGTCACCAGGCTGTGCATTAAATCCCTTCTTGCCCTTTGCCCAATATTTCCTCATTTCCCCCAGTCCCCAGCTACTGGAAACCACCCTTTGGCTCTCTGCTTCTGTGAGTTCAATTCTCTGAGTTCTGCTGAGTTTCACATATAAGTGACATCATGCAGTCTCTGTCTTAATCTGATTTATTTTACTTAGCATAATGTCCTCCAGGTTTATCCATATTGTCACAAATGGCAGGATTTCCTCCTTTTTTATGGCTGAATAATACCAAATTTTCTTCATCCATTCATCCATCAATGGACACTTAATTTATTTTCATATCTTGCCCATTATAAATAATGATGTAATGAACATGGGATGCAGATATCTCTTTGAGATACTTATTTTATTTCCTTTGGATGTATACCCAGAAGTAAGGATGCTGAATCATATAGTAATTCTATTTTAATTTTTTTTGAGGAACATCATAATGTTTTTCTTTATGACTGTACCAATTTATATTCCCATTAACAGTACACAAGTGTCCCCCTTTTCCCACCCCTTTGCTAACACTTATTATCTCTGTCTTTTTGGTAATAGCCATCCTAGTGTGTGAGGTGATATCTCATTGTAGTTTTGATTTGCCTTTCCCTTATAATTAGTGATGGTGAGTATCTTTTCATGTACCTGATATCCACTTGTATTTCTTCTTTGAAGAAACATCTTTTTAGGGTCCTTTGCCCATTCTTTAATCAGCTACTTGTTTTTTCTTGCTGCTGAGTGGTAGAGGTTCCTTATATATTTTGGATGTTAACTTTTTACCAGATACATGGCTTGCAAATATTGTCTCCCGATGAGTAGGTTGACTTTTCATTTTGTGAATTGTTTCCTTTGCTGTGCAGAAGATTTTGAGTTTGATGTAGTCCTGCTTGTTTATATTTATATTTGCCTTTGTTGTCTGTGCTTTTGGTATCATATCCAAAAAATCATTGCCAACATCAAGGAACTTTAATTCTTTTTTTCTTCTAGAAGTTTCACAGTTTCAAGTCTTACATTTAAGTTTTTAATCTATTTTGAGTTTACTTTTTGTATGTGGTGTAAGGTAAGGGTCCAATTTCATTGTTTTAAATTTTGCCTGTGTATATCCAGTTTTCCCACCACCATTCATTGAAGAGACTATCCTTTTCCCATTTTGTATTCTTGGCACTCTTGTCAAAGATTAGTTAACCCTATGTGCATAGATTTATTTCTGGGCTCCCTATTCTGTTTCATTGGTCTATGTGTGTCTATGAGATTTTCTGACAAATGTGGGAGAGTCAGAATTAAAGTTAGCTCTAACTCAATTCTGAAGTTTGAGGTACACTTGGACAACTTCCTTGTCCAAGAACATCTTCCATACTCAGCTTGTATTGGTGTCTAAATTCCCACCATTAGAGATTAATTCTTTTGTCAAGTTTAGTTCAAACATTTTATTTAATATTAGTCATGGACAAGTCAGCGGGCTATGTGCTGGCTGAAATGTGGCTATTTCTAAGACTCCTGCACAATGCAGACACCCCTAAGCAGGAGACTCATCATGCTATGGTCAATAATTAAGATTTTAGTGAGGACTAGTTTGACAGATCTTTTTTCAACTGTGAGAGCTGCCTGAGAACACAGCCTTAAGGGAATAATAATATATAAACTTCTACTTTTGGACAAGGAGATGGTGGAGAAAAGGGCCAGTGTCCTTGCCATTGGTAAAGAACAATTTTGGGGCAGGTGCTGCATCCCAGGCACCGTATGGTCCCGTGAAGGCACTGTTCCAGGCATTGTGTGCCTCTTTTCTGATGGGAGCCTGTTCAGCCATTATAACAGGTGGTTCTGAGGCACCTTTCTGGATTACAATGACAGAGAATGGATGGTGACTCTCTTTGTCTCATTTTTGATATGGGAGAGAATCCCACAATATGGCAAGATAGAAATTCTGTTGCCACACAGAATTCTTAACCAATGTGCGTAGCAATTCTTCATAGAAATGAAGAAGTTGCAATGAGTGTTTGGGGTTGTCCAATTTCTTTCTACCATAAAGGCATGTAGATATATCCTTATTTGAGGCGGAGACATCCAGTGAGGTTTATAATCCTTATTTATCATTCAGAAACCTATTTTGAAATACATATTGTCTTTGTTGAAGTTATATACCAACAAATTTGGCAGAAAAAAGAGATCTGTGATCTTTTTACCCCATACACCTTTATACTCATTTTCCCTCCCATTTTGCGGTCATTCATTCAATAGGTAATAATCACATATATAGTTTGTGCTATTCAGCCCACCCAGACACCTCCTTACTTTGCCTCTTGTGAGTTAAAAGTATAAAATATCTTCAGCATTTGCTTGAGCTACCATTAGATGGAGCATTTGCCTCCGGATCATGCAAAAAAGTGTACAGTCTCTCTTTTGATGAAAAACTGAGATACGAGCTTTTAGCAAATACCTAATAAAACTCATTTCTAATAGATACAAGAAAACATAAATATCAATTCAAAAAATATTTAAGGCATAAGGACTAATGTCAAACCATTATCTCTAATTAGACTTTTAATCTTCTCCTAGTTTATTACACTCTTAACCTTCATTATTGCTATAAAGGCCACGATTTCTGTAACATATTCCTCATCTTGTTCCACTTGCTCATTTTTTTAGCAGGCCATGCCCTGTCAAGATTCAGAGCTGGAGTCTGCCGCTTTATAGCAATATGACTTTGGCCAAATTGTGTGACCTTTTCAACCTGTTTCTCTGCAAAATGAGGATAATAATATGTGCTCTGCTAGCTTGCTGTGGGGCTATACGAATTAAATGAAATCGGGTATAGAAGGTCTCCCGCACATCTGTGGACATAGGCTCTGTGCTGAATACACTGTGAGTATAAGGCTATTCCAAATTGTGGAGGCTCCTCAGAGTTTTGGATTCCTGTCTGCTGCCTCTCCCAGCCCTGGTCCCTCACTCAGCTAACCCCTCCTCTGAGATCATTTCTCGATGCTTTGCATGAGATTTTCAAGCGCAACCATTTCACTTGAAGTTTCTTCCTTGGCTTCCTTCTCAGTTCTGCTTTTCTAAATCAGAAAAGAAAGGCTGAAGAAAAAAAGCTCTCTTTACCATGGCAACCAGCTGTTTCTGAAGAGGCCTTATCCTCCTTCCTAGTCTCAAGAGAAAATCTGCAGTTTATAACCTCTTCCCTCTCCCCTACCCCAGATGAGTTAATTGTAACCATTTGGCTGAATCTTCTCTAGTTTTTATAAGAAATAAATAGCTTTAGACAATAACCCTGTTTATATTTCAATGCATTCCTGATCTCTGCCTCTCCCATTAATTCATAAAAAGAGAAACAAGAAAAAAAGATGGATAAAGGGTTTGAGACTTACCAGTTTGTTTAAGGAAGACTGACGTCAATCTCTTCCCAGAGAGGACAATTCTCAGCTTCCTGCCTGCAGACAGTGTGCAGAGCTCCGATCTGTACAATGCCGTCCCTTGCTTGGTCCTGAACTTCCAGGCGGGGCTTTCTTTGAAGGATCCCTTACTTGACTTAATGCTCTGCCATTGCTCTCTTGAAATTCTTAACCATTTTTTAACAAAGGCCCCCTATTTTCATTTTGCTCTGGGCCCTACTCCATAACCAGGCCTACTTCCTGGGCCCCTTTCTTTTGCCTTGGCCACCACCTTTGGCCATCACCTGATCACTTGCTACTGTTATAAGCACTTCCTGGAGCTGCTGTGACTGCTACACTGGATACTTCACTAAGACAGTGCTGAAAGCAAACTCAAACTCCCTTTTATTAGAAACTCTAGCAAGAAAACAGGAGGGTCCCCAGTGATTAGTAAGTACTCAGCATGTTTACACTGTTTTCATCTCTTCTGAACCTTGTAAAATGAAGATGGGTATGTAGAGATGAAGGTTTTCTGAAGGTTCATTGAGAAATCAACTTTCAAAAGGCAGATTAATTGGAGAAAAGGCACACAAATTCAATTAACATGTATACATGGAAGTCTTCAGAATGAAGACCTAAAGACAGGGGAAATTGTCCATTTAGGGTCAATAAAGCACAGAGAGGTGTGTGGAGATATGATTGGACAAAAAAGGTATGATCCAATGCTAACATGTACTGACTGGGGAAATCCAGATAGACCTGTGTGTCTAGATTTTTCTTGACCTCTTTGAGCAGGCATTTCTTCCTTCTGCGTATAGGGCAGGGTCCTTGCATCTCACAGAGTTTATTTAGGGCATTTTATAGGTTTCTTTTCAGTGGTATCTGTTTCTGGAGAATTACTATGTTCCTTTGGGTAGTGTCATGCTTCTTTGCTTTTTCACGTTTCCTGTTTCCTTATGTTGATATCTGCACACCTAATGTAATAGTCACCTCTTCTAATTTTATATTTTGGCTTTTATAGGGGAAGACTTTTTACTATAGATGTATCTAAGTATTGATTGGGTAGAATGCTTTGGCTTTGATTCTGGTGGACACGTAGTGTAGTCTTTATATGCTTTCTTTGGCTGTAATCAGTGTCAGTGGTGTCTGTGAGTATCTCAGTGGCTTAGGCTACAGTTGTTAGTAGAAGCTGTGGTGAGACTTTGCAGGGGAAAAGGGATGTGCACAGTAGGCCAGACTTCAAGCCCCACTGGTGGTAGCAGTGGACTGAGTATGCCAGTCCTTGGGTACCTGAGCAGGATATGCAAGCACTGGTGTTAGTGGGTCCAGGCGAGCCAATCTGAGGATTCTATATGATGCATGTAGACGCTGCTGTTGGAGGCTTTAGGTGCTGCATACCTGTCTTAAGGCCCTCTGATAACACTCAGGTGCTAGCTGTAGTGGGTAGGACATGTTGATCTCTGGGACCTTGGACCATGTGCACAGGTTCCACCAGCTGAAGCTTCAGGCAGAGTGAGCCTATCCTCAGTCTCCCCAGCGGTGCACTCAGATGAGGGTTGTGGTAGGTGAAGTAGTCTATTTCCAGGACCCTGAACAGCACATGGGAAAACCAGTCCCTCTGCCCCCTGATGGTACATGCAGGTGAATGGCAGACCTGCTGCTAGAGGTGTTGGGGTTGCCATCAATGGCAGTGGTTCCAGGCAGGTTCTCAGGTTATGGAGAGTGTATGCTTCAGCACGCTTTGTCTTGGTAGGAGGACAGCCTTCCTGGTGTGCTGCACTACCTGTTCCTTGGGATATAAGATTCTCCATGGGCTAGAGTGCTGATAACCTGGCCTCACTTCTGGGTGTAGCTGATGTTGCAATGCTGCAGCCTTCTAGAGGGACAGAGGGGAATGTCAACTGGGCTCCACAGAAGTGGAGACGCAGGGGCTATTGATCCTCAAGACAGGATGTAGTCTGGTTGGGTGTTAAGCTCTCAAAGTGGTGCTGTGCTGCAGCTCCTGGGTCATGGGGAGTGTGTGAGACCCAGAACAGACTCCCTTTCTGGAAGAACGCTGTCATATATACTCCAGGCATCTCAGGGCTTGTGAAGGCCAAGGGCTCTGTTGTGGCTAGCATTGCAAGAGTCCGTGGTGGGGATGTGGAATGCTAGGGATCTCTTATTTTCCTTTACCCCACAATGGAAAGTTTCTCCTGACTCCAAGCCCATCTTAGAAAACCAGCTACTTTGCTCACCTCTCCTTCTATGCAAAAAAGGTAAGCAAAGAAGGTTCCTAGTCACTTTCATGGTAAATTTCAGCATTCTCTCTTAGATGCTGTATTTAACACGTGAATATATACTCAATATTTTGGTCCTTCATTGTAGAGGAGGCCAGTGCCAGGTGCCTCTATACTGTCATCTTGAAGCCCTGATTCTAGACTTCCTTATTAAAGAGGAATACATGAGATGAACATACATGTTTACGTAAATGAATAGGACTTAATGGTGGAAGGGCTGCAAAAGGCTCTAGTTTTACGTATGGAATTTCTTATAAAACAAGCACAATATTTCATCTGCCAGCTGTGTGATAAAAGCACATTATTTCTGTCTCACTTGGTGAACACACCTGATTAGACACCTGAAGTGTAATAATTTAGGTATCATGAGCTCAATGTCTTCTGAGATCCTTTATCAGAGCACCCACTCATCTAAAAAGGGGAGACTGGTTGAGTTACTGAATTATAAATAAAGATATTTAATGTTAAGGCCCAAAGAACCAGAAACTTATGATGAGAAAACATTTGTTGATAAAGATCATAGTAATTTGGTTCATGAACAGAACCCTGTAGATTAGCACCTGCAAGAACATTCAGAACATGGGTCTTACATATCATCTGAAGCAGAGAATGATTGAAGGTGAGAATTTTCTAGCTGGGGAGCTTTAGGGTCACAGGAAAGCAATTAGGTATATCCCTACAAATGATAAATCAAAAGCTAAGTTACAATGGAAGTGATGTTTTCCTTAAATTATCTTCTAGTTACAAGGGAAAATCTGGGCTGGGGTGGGGTGTGCTTCTGCTGTGATTCCATGTTAAACCTGCATGGCAAACTCTGTAACCTGCCTCTTTATGGATAAGAATTGTCCCTTTTTCATTATTTGCTAATTATGAAGGATCACATCATTTCCAGTTGAGTGTTAGTGTTGACTGTGCTTTATTACATTTTAATCCTATGAAGATTGGAAAACCATGTGTGGTTGGCAAATGTTGCTCTCTTCAAAATCCACTTGCCCCAGTGGTTTTGTTTTGTTTTGTTTTTTAAGCACAAATCTGATCAGATGCCTCAGCTGTTGGAAACTCATACGTGGCTTCACACTGCTCTTTCTTTGAGTAAGGTCAGAAGCCTAGATCTGTAAGCAACATCCCTACCTCCTTCCCCAAATTGTTAACCTTACTATTCTGCTTGCTTGTGAGAACCCCATGTGAGAATAACTGCACATTTTATGTTTCACTTCTAAAATCACCAACTCTATCCATGGGGAGTAAGCAGGGGTCAAATTTAGTCTGTTCACTCCTCATCTGCATGACCTCGCACCATACCTGACATATAGTACATGCTCATTAAAAATATTTTAAAATAAATCAATAACTGAATACAACACATAATCTTCCATACTAATACTGTGAGCTGCAGTTAAATCATTGTACAGATTATAACAGCAAAGAATATTAGATTAGAAGAGGACAGTGTGCATCCATGGAATGAATTTGATGTTAAAAACAGATATTCATCTTTAAAAAATCAATTTTTCTCTAGCAAACTAGATAGCTTTATAAAAGTAATTTTAATGAAAATTTTAACTTCTGAAATCTTTTTATTTATGAAAGTAATCCATGAACATATATGCTTTCAAATGTTTTCAGATGGCCTTGAAATATTTTTTGTCCACCTCCCCTAAGCTCCGGAGGCAACCACTGGTAACAAGTTTTATGTACATTGTTGTAGTTTAAATGTCCCCTCCGAAATTTAAGTTGAAACTTAATTCCCAGTGTGGTAGTATTGAGAGGTGGGGCCTTTAAGAAGTGATTGGATCACGAGGGCTCCTCCCCTATGAATGAATGAATTCATGGGTTATGATGGGAGGGAAATTGATGGCTTTTTCAGAAGAGGAAGAGAGACCTGAGCTAGCATGCTCAGCCCCCTTGCCATGTGATTCCCTGTGTTGTCTTGGGACTCTGCAGGGAGTCCCCATCAGCAAGAATGCTGTCCCCAGATGCAGTCCCTTGACCTTGGACTCCTCAGCCACCATGACTATAAGAAATAATTTTTTTAAAGAAATATAAATTACCTGAAAAAAATTAATTACCAAGTTCCATGTATTATATTATAAGCAACAACAATGGACTCAAATGTGGATCTTTCTTGACCTTTTTCTATTTTTTGGTAGCTTTATCTGGTGACCCATGGAAACCGGATAGCTTCACCATTGTGTATAGCTTTCCATTCCTGCCCCTGCTGCAGAGCTGCCCATGTTGGTCGGGGTTGCAGAACAGAGGTGACAAGCGTTGGTGGGGGCATATTTGGTGGGGGCTGAGGTGTTAATTCTTTGGATTTGGAGTGTATGGGTAATGCCAGTGCCAGCAGTCAAGGTGCACAGTCTGTCTGTGGCTGCAACAAAACTTTGGGCACCAAGGACCTAGTCGCTTTGCTCTGTCACCCCAGGTAGAGTGCAGTGATGTCATCATAGATCACTGCAACCTCAAACTCCTGGGCTCAAGGAGTAGCTGGGACTACAGGTACTTGCCACCACACCCAGCTAATTTTTCTATTTTTAGAAAATATTTTTCTATTTTCTAATTTTCTATTTTTTAATTTTTATACATGGGTCTAGCTTTCACTCAGGCTGTTCTCGAACTCCTGAGCTCAAGCAGTCCTTCTGTCTTGGCTTCCCAGAGTGCTAGGATTACAGGAGTGAGCCACCATGCCTGGCCAGGCTTTTTCTTTTATGTTTTGATTTATGTAGTAACGTGTATTACTGCTCTGTTGTTAAATATTTTTAATATTGCCCTTTTTTCTAATATTTTATTATTATATATTATACTATAATAGATCTGCCACTCACTGCTATGCAATTTTACTGTTACCTAATTTCTTTATACCTCAGTTTCCTTATCTATAAAATGGAATAGATAACAGCACCTACCTCATATGATTATTATATTAAATAAGTTGCTATATGTAAATGGCTATAACATTCTCTGGCACATGATTGAAGATCATTAGATTCAATTATTATTACTATTCTCATTAATCCTTGTACATGGTTCTTTATATTTTCAAGTAGTTGTCTCGGTAGTTAGAGGACACACTTTCTGGAGCTACAGTGATATTCCCCCTTAGGTTTAAAATTAATAAGGCCTTTCCAGAATTAAATTTAAATTATAATGGATTGGAGTCGAGATACTTAGGCATTGTAATAGCACCCAGAGTTCCAAGATCTGACTAAAACTTGATGACACACTGTAATATATCCAAAGACAGACCTTACCCACCAGAGGGGAGCTGGTCTATCTTAAAAGCGTTGGAAAAAGAAGGTCCAATTCAACACAGTGCTCCGAGCACAGGATCCTGGGTGTTGGGAAGGCAACATGTCTCAGCCCCTGCGAATTGCATCCTCTGTTTGGTTCGGGGTGGGCATGGGAGACAGTAATGAGACAGTAACTGCTCAGGACCCTTCTGGAGGGGTGTGACCAGAAGAGGCAGGCGAGATCCTGGGTTGGGGACAGATGCTGTGGTTCTCAGAGCCTTGTTACCAAACCACCTTTGCATCTGACCGTGGACTCACCAGAGAAAACTCCTCCTACCGATTCATCCACCTGTGAATCTTTCCTGGAGGAAGGGAGTGGCGCTGGATTTCGGTGTCAGTCTTCCTGGAAGACATGTCCCAGGACATCCTTTCAACAGATGTTTACTGAGGGCCCGGTCTATATCCTGCGCTATTCTGCATGCTGAGGATGAAACAGCGAGTACAACAAACCTAAATCCATGGCCTCCCAGGCCATTCATCCTGCTGGGGAGTCAGGCAGTAAGCTACATACAGTGTGTGTGTTTTGGGGCGGCTGCAAGGGGAATGCTTCAGAGGGCGAAAGTTTAAATCAGGAGGCTTCTTTGAAAAGAGGACTTTTGATTAACAGTATGAGGGAGAAAGCAGTGAGAAGAGCTGTCAGAGGGATTCCAAGCAAAGGGAAGGGCCAGTCCAGGGAGAGCGAGGAGGCAGAGGGGGCTGGAGCAACATGAGGAGGGGCCAATCCTAGAACAGGTGGGTGGATCCCATGGGGGTGTGAGCAAAGCAAAGATGATACCTGCGGTGGGCAAGCATATACAGAAAAATGCAATAAAAATGCAGAAAAGTACAGAAAATATCTGTATTTCTAA
Source organism: Mirza zaza (assembly GCA_008750895.1). Classification (NCBI taxonomy): domain Eukaryota; kingdom Metazoa; phylum Chordata; class Mammalia; order Primates; family Cheirogaleidae; genus Mirza; species Mirza zaza. Next base: position 74,791 of record VSMD01052692.1, read on the forward strand.
AATTGTCATCTTCTTAAAAAATTTCCTGTTACTATTTCACGAGCTTTATTATTATTACTAGGAATCAACATCCAGATTATAATCATTTAGATACACCCACCAGATCATGTAACAGATGCCACTTTCTCAAGCTGAGTTGCTCAGGTGTACAAGATGTAACTTATTCTTTTCTATAACTAAACTTAATTTCTAGTTAGAGAGCCATGAATCCCAGTTAGTTCAGGGTAAATTTAATCATGCAGCTTTTTCTAAGGCAATTCTTGGGATTTCACATTCAATTTGGGGACTTCCCCTGCTTCTTCTCAGAGTGGGTGTTTGTGCCACTTCTTGGTACCTCCCTGCCGCCATTAACACGGGTGCACGTGGTCATCACGGCTGCCCCAGGCTAGTACCACTGAAATAGCTGAGTTTCTAGCTGCTTCTCTGTGTTCTGGGGTCCCCAAATCTAAGAGTTTTCCCATATGCTTCTATTCTACTATGGCCTTAGCCCTGAGCGGAGAGTAACCAATGGTCTAACTCTCTTGATTTTCCTGGAAGATTTTACTTCCTATTGGCTGTGGAATTTTTGCCCAGGCAGGCTGGAGAAAGGAAGGAAGTTTTGTCAAGAGTTTTTTAATGTCTTCTCCTATGTCAGTTGTTGAAATGGGGATCTTGGCTCTAGATTCTTCAAGGATTCAGTCTCACATGTCTCAGACCCTTTTCTCTTAAAGTCATTGTCTTTGCCATGGGTTTTAAAGCTGTGTGTGTGGGCGCATGTGTGCTATGTGCTTGTGGCTTACCTATAATGGAATGCTACAATGAAAAGGAATAAACTATGGGTAAATAAGACAACATAGATACATCTCAAATCTTATATGTGCTTTCATACTATTTGACTGCATTTGCATAAAATTCTAGACAGCACAAAAAAATCTATAGAACAGAAAGTAGATCAGTGTTTAGGAATGGGGCAAGAAGGATAGATTTTAGAAGGTCAAGAGGAAGCTTTTGAGGGTGAAATATATGTTCATTATTGAGGTTGTGCTGATAGTTTCACAGTGTCTTCATATGCCAAAACATCGAATTGCATATTTTAAATATATTCAGTATACATTTGTCAATTATAACTCAATAAAGCTGTTAAAAATGGAATGTTTTAAAGACAGGGTCTTAGGGCAGCTGTGTTGTTATAAGTAGTGACACATGAGCAGCTGAAGCCACGTCACTTCACGTCTACTTCCTATAGCTCTAGTCTGTCTGCAGTGGACTCTATGGGGGAAAAGCTCTTAATTTCTTTACTCTACATAGAACCGTAAATCCTACAGAATGGGGACATAAAAGTATATGGTGGTCTGACACTTGCAAGTTGAGCAGCCTGGGTCATGGAGTGGGGTCATCAGCAACTGCTACCCTAGCACGTGTAGCCTTTGTTATTACAGAGTCTTTCCTCTGGGCTTAGACGTAGTCTCCCCAAAGCTGTCCTGCTTGTGGTTGATCACTGGCTCATTTTTCTCCTCTCTGCCATCTGTAGGGTCAGGTTCTGCAGGTTTGGGCTTCGGTAGGGTGGGCATTCTCTATATATTATTCCACCACTGTAGTTTTTGTCTTTTAAGGTTGAGGACCAAACCCCAGACCATTGATAAATTTATCAAGTCCCTGTTGCTGTTGCAAATCTCCAGAACTATCCCCTGGGGCACTGTTTTGGCACTGCAGACACTTCTTCTGGGATGGAAACTCTTCTAAATATTGTCAACAAGACAGTTTGTGTTTATAACATTGTAGGGAGGTGGCTGAGATTATAGAACCCCAAAGATGAAGTCAGTCTCCTTTCTCAATGCCAGTTCTCCATTACCCTTTATATAAGATGCAGGCAACAAGGTGATAAATCTAACCCTTATTGCTTTATTTATGCAAAATATCTGGTACAGAGTTTTGCTTGGGAACCTCAGGGAGAATCTGGGTTATAAGAGAGAAAGGAAGAAATGTTCTAAACATGATTGTCACCCTGATACTGATTCATCAGGGCTTTGGGGCTTGTGTGGCCTCAACGTAATTCCTTCCCTAAAATGTTCAATAAGGTATTTTATTAAACTGAACTTTTAATCACCAGAGGCCATTTTCCTGAACTATGGTCATGGCCAATGGAGACATCAGATTGTTTGAAACTGTTAAGTGGAAGGGTCAGAAATGCATACAGGTGAAGAATAGGAAGCAGGGGAAAGTTCAAAATTTCCAAATCTACTAGCCCAGACAAACAACTAGTTTGGGGAGAATTCTAGCAATCTTATTCTCTTTTAGTAAAGTCTTCCATTAACGTATAACAACCCATAGGTAAAAGTACATTTATCATGAGTGTAAAGCTGGGTATATTTTCAAAAGTAAAGTGCACTCATGTAATTCACAGCTAGTCAAGAAACAGAACATTTGCAGCTCCCTAAACACTCCCACCCCATCTGCCCGTTTCTAGTAGCTGCCTACAAACCCCTCTGCGAACCAGGACCCTGACTTCTAACATTACAGGTTACTTTTGCCTTTTTCATATAGGTAGACTTATACAAATGTTTATTGTTCCTGGTTTCTCTTGCCCAGTTCTCATTGCTTCTCATTTCCATTCTTTAAAGATACCTCAATTATTTTTAATCCACTCAGTCATTAATGGACATCTGGGTTATTTCCAGGTTTTTAGCAATTACACAGAAAGCCTCTATTAAAATTTGAACACATGGCTTGTGATGTGCACAGACCACTAAATTGTCTACTGGTTATTTGTATTTCATGAGGTGTCTGTTCAAGTCTTTTGCCCATTTTCCTTTTTATTGGATTATCTGTCATTTTGATTGATTAGTAGGAGTTGATACATTCAGGACAGGAGTCCCTTATCCCATATAAGTATTGCAAATAACTTCTCCCATTTTCTGTGTTGGCAATTTTCTTTTGAAGATCAAGAGATTTCTAATCCTTTTCTCATGCTTACAGGCTATGTGATCTTGGAGTATTCACTTATTCTCTCTAAATCAAAGTTTTCTCATTAGTAAAATGAGACTTTGATATCTTCATTTTTTTTTTTTTTTAATTTCTCTTGAACCTGTCTTGTAGTACACATATCCATTAGGTTGAGTGAGGTTCTAAATCACAATTTTGGGCTTCTCAGGAATCTGAGAATCTGAGGCTGCAGTAAACATGGTCTTGGCATTTTGGGCTCCCATCCGCTGGCAAAAAGTCAAAAAGAAGGTGAACAAAGGAGCTTCTCTAAATGTACAAGGCGGGTGGGTGACACCGCGGTGAGGTCTCCAGCCGTTTATTGACTGCCCACCCTCCCCCACCTTCTCTGGCCATTTAGGGTGTAGCTTGAAAGTTCTACACTACTGAATGATTCCTGCTAAAGAAAATTTACTTCCCATGAGAGTGATAATGGGCCACTTCCAAGTTCTCCGCTGGAGTCACACCTTATTAAACAGTTCTCCCCATGGCCTAAGACATTTCCTGCTTGACTTGGAGAAGCAGACTGCCACCATCTTGTCCCCAAGATAAGCATCTGTGACAGTATTGATGCTGAACAGATTATTTTTAAAAGGGCTAAGAAGATTTTTGGCAAAAAGTAAAATTTATATAGTGATAGTAGTAAAGTATTTGTGGTGAATGTAGCCCACCAAATTAAGGAATTTTATTTCCTTAATTTCACTGGTCTCATATCAACTTTCTGAGAGAGGTATGCATTATTTCTGTTTTCTCATGAAGAAGCCCAAGGGATCAGTGTATTTTGAAAAAATCATACAGAGGCTGGAGTGAGACAGAACTGGTTTAAAACATGAATTCCTGCCCCAGTCATGGAGACCTCTGTGCCACACTTTTCTGTAAAACAGAGATGATGCCTTCAGTCTTTTGGGGTAGTTTTGAAGAATATAGACCTGCATTATCCAAGGCAGTAACCACCACGTGTGGTCATTGAACACTTGATATACGGTTTCTCCAAACTGAGATGTGCTTTAAGTTTAACATACGTATTGAATTTCAAAGACTTGATATAATTGATTTCATATTGATTATATGTTAAAAGGATAACATTTTGGATATATTGAGATACATTAAAATATTTTATTCATTTGATTTTATCTGTTTCTTGTGACTTTTTAAATGTGGTTATTAGAAAAATTTTTAATTATATATGTGGCTTACATTATGTTTGTATTGGACAGCACCGTTATAGGTTATGGCCTACAGGCCAAATAGCAGTATCCATGGCTGTGAATCCATCACTGTCCCATGTATAGTGACAGATCCTTCTTGTTCCATTTTGTTGGAGCACAGGAAAGTGGAGAGGAAAAGAAAGGAGGCATAGCTCACTCTTGGTGCTACCATCTTCTGTAAAAAGATTCCAAGTTCCTACCTTTTCTTCAGGGGCACTTATGTGAATCAAGGGATGTCCTTCCTCATTAGCCCTTCTACCTTCTGCTCCTGGTCTTGGGCCTCCTTAGGGAAGATTCTTTTTATATTTTACATTTTGAGTGCACCTAATCCCTCCAGCCATTTTCCTTCGATTTTAAGAGGCCCTTCCGATGCTTTCTAGAAGCCCCAGGCTTTTCTTGTTTCTGGGAGAGGAAAAATGAGTAAGTAGGATATCTGCTAGGCACTTACATCCTTAAATACTTACCCCATTTGGTGTGGGTGGGAATAGAATCCCTGTGCCCAAAGTACCCATGAGAGAAGAGAGGAAGGAGAAAAATATAGAAAACACTCTGATTTATGATTTAAGAAATAATGTTGCTCCATAGCAATCTTCTATAGAGTGTTGATCACGTGTCAAGAATGAGCTAACATTGATCGATAGCCAGACAATATGTCAAGGGCATTCAATATATTATCTCGTTTATACTTGCAACCAACCAATGAGGCCATAAACATTATTATCCCCATTTTTCAGACAAGGGATAAGACTTGAAATATGTAGGTACCTGCTATGGTTTGAATGTTTGCCCCCCTCCAAAATTCATATTGAAACTGAATCTCCAACATGGCAGCATTGAGAACTAGAGCCTTTAAGAGGTGATTGAAGGGGCAAAGCCCTCATGAATGGATTAATCCACTCATGGATTGAAGGATTAATGGGTTAGTGTGTTAGTGGGTTAATATGGGACTGGGGCTGGTGGATTTATAAGAAGAGAGACCTGAGCTAGCGTACTCAGCCCCCTCACCACATGATGTCCTGTGCCACCTCAAGACCCTGCAGAGAGTCCTTACCAGCAAGAAGACTCTCACCTGAGGCAGCCCCTCTACCTTGGACTCCTCAGCCTTCATAACTATAATGAATAAATTCATTTCTTTATAAATTATCCAGTTTCATGTATTCTGTTATATACAATAGAAAGCAGACAAAGTATCCTCTTCTGCCAAGATTCAAACTCTGACAGTCGGACTATAGATTTCTAGACCTATGCTTTCTACTGCACTAAGGGATGCACACAGCAAAATACCAGGCACACTGTAGGGACTTGATAAATAGTAGCTTTTAGTGCTATTGTGGTCACTGTTCCTAATAGCATAGCTTTCAAGTCAGTTGCAAGTCTTTTTTTTCCTGTGCCTTTTACCTTCAAGCCCACTCTTGTTACCCCTCCCACCCTTTCTGTTGACTCCTCTGGTAGAGTGGAGGGGGTGCATAATTTTAACCACGTGCCAACTTCCACTGGTCAGCAGCGGCAATTGGTAGTGTTGACAAGGAGTCCAGGACACCTCAGACTTAGAGGAGAGGAGGCCCATGGTTGACAAGAATGTCTTCCATGGTCATGGGAGGGAGGAGAGGTGGCAACATTGTCACATAACTGTCATCTCTGCTTGCCACATTCACCATACTTCCACTACTCAGAGACATCTAACCACTGAGTCTGACATCCCAGGCTACTCCCTGATGCTCTGTCCCTTCCTGTATTCTTTAAAAGAAAACTAACTCTCAAATGATGTAAACCATTCCCATGTAGAGTTGGTCATGATTCCCAGAGACATTAACATTATGATGGGGAATTAACTGCAGAGATGGTTTTCTTTAATCTGGGTTTTCTAATGGTTAAATGCCATGTGCTCGCATAGGCCTGGGGAGAGCAAGGTGTCAGGGAGAGAGGGGAATATTTGGAGGCAGCCAACCTTTCTTGCATGCCCTGTCACACGGTACCCACCTGTAGATGGAGCCCACTTTGGTAATAAAAGTGGAAGTTCCCTAGCAAGTCCCAAATGAGCAGATTTTAAATGTTTCTTTGTGAGGTTACTTTCGTACCTGTGCTCAAAATAGAATCCATTTTCTCACCATAACTGAGATGATTTGGAAAACAGATATTCTCTTACAGACGGGCCCAGATATTCTTTATTGCATGGCATAAACACAAAGCACTGATATTTGTTTGAAATATGCCCCCAAATCCTCCAAAGTGTAAAAAAAAAAAAAGTGCATAGAAATGGCATGAATTAGGACGGGCTATAATACTCTGGATGTACAGTCTGTCCTCAGCCTTGCTGTTTTGCAAAAACCATCCAAAATTTATGCCTTTAGATTTGTCAGTTTAAAATTGTGAGCTGTGTGTTAGCCCAGTTCAGTAAAATATTGAAGGCATCACCGTAGACGGGAGAGTGGGGATGGGGATTGTAATACATCAAGATCAAAGGCATCAAGGCATCGTGCAGACTTTATAAATTCTGTAGAGATTTTTATCCCACCTCATTTGCGAATTCCAAAAAGCTTTGCATAATATCTTCTCTTTTTCTCCTTAGATATTTAGGAAGGACAAAAATTATATTGTTTTTCTGTCACTTTTAGAGACAGACTGTCGATGAACAAGCTGTAAATAATGTAATATCCTTAATAAATAAGTGTGGACAAATCACATTGAAAAACAAGGTTAGAACAAGTGGTGATAGGTGGTCAATGACTCATGGCAAACTAATAAGGAGGCGTGGGAATTGAAGTCCCTGTGTTCTCTTGCAGCTCAGTGTTCTTATCACCATCCTTATTTTGATGCTCTGCAGATTTAACAATTTTAGCGTCACTATCTACAGTCATCTTAAAGGGAAAATGCAACATTAAGTATTGGAAAAGGAAAATGCTTCTGGGCCTCATTTAAACAAGTATTGATGCCATTTATTTATAGAACATCTTGTTGGTGAAATAGGATGGACCCAAATAGGATGTCAAAATGGGGGAGTCCAAATTAAAGTACATTTTTATTTTTATTTTTCCAGAGGCAATATCCCAGATAGCCTTTGCATTTTGCTTTTATTTTCCTCAATCCTAAACCAATAGGTCTTTACAATCTGCTTGGGGGGCGTGGCCAGTCCTCATATCTCTTAGCAATAAACGTGAAATGAACTTGATTACATAATATGTGGTTATATTATCACTTTAAAATATGCCAAGAAACTCTTGCAATTTTGTTTATGATCATTTGGAATATGAATAAGGTGGTTCTATTGGATAGTGGAGGAAAGCTGATTGGGGGATCCCTTCCTTCAAAGATGCGTGTAAGCCTGTCTAACTGGTATATATTTGGGTTAAAAACAGGTCTGACACAATATTAAGAAGCAACTTCTATAATGGGTATAGTCCTTGATGTGTTGCTCTTCTATTTCAAAACATATACCTGGAGATATACCCTGCATCTACATTGGAACTGAGGCTGAATACCAGCTGGCATCTTGGATGAAGAAAGAATGTTTAAGCAACTCGTCAATTGGGTTTCTGTTTAGCTATAAGTTATCTAAACCATTTTATGTTTTCTGTTTCTCACTGGAATTAATTACATTGATTAGTAAGGATTTGACACATATCTAAGGAGTGTCTCTTTGAGCCTGCCACTCTACTACATACCGGGGATGTGGTGGGGCTATTACTTTTGGGGGGCTGGCAGTCCGGTGGAGATGCGGGGCATTTTTTGCAAGCCATATGTTATAAGCCTGGTCCCCATGTATGCAGGGCAAGACCCAGATACAACAATTCCTGCCTGAGTTCCTACTGTGTTCAAGGCACCCTGAAAACATATGAATATCAAGTACACATGTTGATAAAATCCAAGGGCCCCAAAGCCGACATTCACAACCTGTTCTGTTCTGAACAGAACAACAACCTCTTTCTTAATAAATGGATGTGCTAACGCAGCTGACATGGGCGCCAGCAACAAGGAACTGCTGATAATGGCAGCGAACGTCCTTCTGAGCCAGAAATCTGTTTATTCAAAGCCTGCTAAAGGAGGAGGAGAACATGCTGGGACATAGGCTGTCCCTGGCCCCAGGTGAGACAGGTCGAGGCAAACATCTGGCCTAGAAGAAAATGAGGAAGAAGAGATAGAACAAAGAAAACACCACTGTTGGGGGAAACATCACAAATGTTTTTGCTTCTGATTTCCTAGCTTGTAGTTACTTTGTTATCTTTCCATCTTCTACAGACAAGTGATTTTCATCTTAACATAATAAATGGGAGAGATAAGGGGGAAACAGCCTATCTTTACAAGCCACACCAAAAAAATAATGACTCCTTTTAAAAATCCATTCCGCCTTGGAACACACACACTGTTGGGAAACTCTGCTATATTTCCCCACCAAAGTTTACCAAGAGGTGGGTGGGGCTGAAGGAGCCGAGAGGTTGTGTGTACTGAAACCCTTCAAGTCACTCAGTGCTGATAGCACAACCTCTATGCTCTGTAATGTGGGTGGACCCAAGAAAATTTTGACTTTCAAAATGGCCCTTATTTTAAAACTCAGGAGGCACACGACTGGTGAAAGTAAAAATTAGTGCAATTGGTTTGGAAAGCTTTTTGGCTATTATCTAATAAAGTGAGGATAAACATATATGACCTTATGATCCAGAAACTTTCCTTCTAGGTATATGTTCAACAGCAATAAATGTGTATCTTTACATAAAGATGCATACAAAAGAGTTCACAGCAACATGCCCAAGGACCAAAAACAGTCAATGGATAAGTGTATTTTCTCTCAATGGACTGCCAGAAGGCATCAAGAGTGAAAAAAATACAGTTACATGTAACAAAGTGGATGTATCTCAGATACATAATGTTGAGTAAGGGAAAGCAGACACAAATGAGTACACACTGAACATAAACTTCAAAGTAAGAGCAAAAATGTGTAGCTAGATGTCATGCTAATTGTTATATTTAGGAAGATAGTAGATGAAAAGATATACAAAGGTACATTGGAGGTAGAGGCATGTTATTGCCTCCAATAACATGGAGGTGGAAGAATGTTATTCTTCCTAAAATGAGTGCCTGTTATGTGGGTATGTTCACTTCATGAAAATCCATTGAGCAGTGCTCTTTTCTGAATGTGTGTTATATTTCCAAAAATTACCATAAAAAGTGGTAATTAGTTCATAGGTCAGTGTGAGATGTCTTAAAAATTAGGATTAATCAGTATAAATAACTTCATTATCTTTTGTTCTCAACCAGTCAACAATTTGAGTACTAACATTTGCCTGGCACTGTATTAAGCTTTAGAGAGAAATTAAAAAAAAAAAAAAAAAGGTAGAGGCCGGGAGCGGTGGCTCAAGCCTGTAATCCTAGCTCTCTGGGAGGCCGAGGTGGGCGGATCATTTGAGCTCAGGAGTTCGAGACCAGCCTGAGCAAGAAGGAGACCCCATCTCTACGATAAATAGAAAGAAATTAATTGGCCAACTAATATACATAGAAAAAATTAGCCGGGCATGGTGGCACATGCCTGTAGTCCCAGCTACTTGGGAGGCTGAGGCAGCAGGATTGCTTGAGCCCAGGAGTTTGAGGTTGCTGTGAGCTAGGCTGACGCCACGGCACTCACTCTAGCCTGGGCAATAAAGTGAGACGCTGTCTCAAAAAAAAAAAAAAAAAAAAAAAAAGGTAGAATATATAGGCGCTACCCCGTGAATGTGAAATTTAATTGGGGAGACACACCAAATGAACCTATTAGAAAATTTCATAGGTTAGTACAGAGTTGAGGTACCAATGAGTATGTTTGGAAAAAACATTAAGGAGTTCAGATTGGCTAAAATAGACCCTTCTTTACAGCTCAGGGCTAACACCTGCTTCCAGGTCTAACTCACCTTCAGTGGCACCTTTTTGGGAAGACTTCCCTGGTTTGTTCCTGTTCTATACTCTCAAAATGTCCCCAAACACTGCTGGATTACCTGCATCATGATGAGTTGAATTAATCATACATCATATTTTTTATTTATTGTACCTCTTTCCACGTGGCAGGGGCAGTTCTGCTAATGAACGTATCCCTGTGCCTTGCTCAGACTCAGAAAATTTGCTTGAATAAATAAGAGAGGGGGGGAAAAGAATTTAACATGAGCTCTCACTGTGAATAAAGATATTATAAAAGGGACTCATTTAAGCCAGACATTGAATGATGTGTAGGAAATGAATCCATACATAGCATAGAAAAAAGAATATTAACTGAGCAAATGACAATGTTTCAAGCTGTTTCCATGTGCATCTCATTTAATTATTGCAGTGACCTTATGATACTGTCCATATGATTCCCATTGTATTTATCCCTCTCTAATATTCAGAGAGGCTAAGTAATTTGTTCCCACTTGAACAGTTAGTGAGTAACCAAAATTGGAACCTAATACTTTGGTGCCTTTAAATGGCCCCTCTCAGGAGGAGAAAAAAAAAAAAAAAAAGTAGGCAAGCTTGGCACGTATAGATGTGTTCAGCTAGGTCAACAGTACTCCCAGGCTATTACAGGCATCATTTGGGCCCTGAGCAAGCTTTTGGGTGGAAGCCATTCTGTTCCATTAAGAAAACAGTGGGACATTTTTGTTCTATTTTTAAAGAAGGCCAAAAGATTTCTCTACAGGCTTAATCCATTTGGTCATATAAATCCCAGGCAATTAATTGTTAAGGCTTAAAATAGTCTTGTCCATATCTGAAAAGAAGAGGTTTGGGTACAAAATCAATATAAGCAATCAAAATGTATTTCACAAACAAAATCTACGCAGACCTGCGGTGAGGAGAAGGTTGGAGCGTGAGGACAGAATGGTGACTGATTTAATACGCAGGGAACCAGGTACTCTGGCTCCTGCACTCCCGAATGTGCTCTCTGCTTCCCTCCCCCACCCCATCTGTGTGCTGCATGCTGCATCCAAGTACCTGGATGTTTATGCACACATATGGTGCTACTAATGCCCATCGGCTCTCTAGTGAACAGCAAATTAATACATCCTCTGAAGTTTTTCATTTCAGCTGAAAAATCATAGAACAATGAAGCTAGTTACAAAAATATACAAAGCAATATCAGCCTTAGAGGTTATTTCATTTAGTCCTCATTTCTGTAGATGACACGTTTGAGGCCCAAAGAGATTATAGCAGTTAGCTTTTGTTGTCTAACACACCACTCTAAACTCGGTAGCTTAAATTATGAAGTATTTTTCATGTTCTTTAGTCTACAGGTCAGCTGGGACATTCATTTTGTCCCATTTAGAACTGGGTACTGGGCTTATTCATGTGTGTGTGGTCAGTTGGTGGGTCAGCGGGGGGTGGGCTAGTCTAGGACCAAACTCTAGCAGATGCTGTCAGTACCTACTTCACACCCCGCCCCCCCATAATCCTCTCAGTCCATCTTGAATGTCATCAGAGCTTTGGTGACAGTTTCTGCACACTTCTTGCTACTTCAAGGTCTTTTGCTGTCCTTCCTGGGATCACCACCATATTATAATTCTTTCACTCAAATTCTTGTCTCAGGTCCACAAAAGAAGACAGCAGCCACTTGCAGATTGTCATTGATCATCTCGCTGCGAAACTCAAAAGCTACATCTTGGTTATCATTCTATATGATTCTCTGAGGCATTTGTCATGGTTGCCCTCTTCTTTTCCCTTGAAGGTCTACCTTTCTCGAGACACTGGGATATGGCTTCAGTTCTTATAGCAAGAACTTATTTGATTCCTCTCTTTAGTCTTCTCTTTGTCACTCAATCCCTTAATGCAGGAATGCCCTCACCTCTGCCAAGGATGTGTCCTTGTTTGCTTTTCTTCTCTCTGTACTTTCTTCCTTGATGGCCTTATTCTTTGATTAACTTTTGATGTCACTTCTATGCAGATGAACCCCAAATTGGTCACTGACCTCAGGTCTGAGAGGTCTGAGGTCTCTCCCACACCATAGTCCCAAATTTCCAGCTCAGGGCTATTCAATAGAAATAGCTGCAATGATAGAAAAGTTCTAGATCTGTGCTGTCTAATATGGTAGACAATGGCCACATATGGCTATTTGAGCCCCTAAAATGTAGCTAATGAACCTGAGACATTGAATTTCTAATTTTATTTAACTTTAATTTATATTTAAATTTGAGGTTACAGTGAGCTATGATCAGTCCACTGCACTCCAGCCTGGGTGACAGAGAGAGATTCTGTCTCTAAAAGAAAAAAAATTAAATAACCACATGCGGCTATCATATCAGACAGCACAGTTCCTTAACAGCTCTACCTGCTTGATGGGCATGTCTTTTTATAATTACACCTCTTTAGTTCTCAATTTTCTCATTGGTAAATGAGAAGAATAGATCAATCTATTTTTTTCATTCTTCAAATGGAATCTTCCCTAGAAGACTCAAATATGGAACAGATAAATATATAATAATGACCTACAAAAAGTTAAATAACAGCAATAGAAGAATAAAGAAGATTTGCACTACAAAATCAAAATACCCTCTAAGGCTGTGCTTATTATTTAGGAGGTAAGGTCTTTGAACAGCCAACATGTAACAGACTGAAGAAAGAGAAGAGTCTGGAAACAGACATAATTATATGGGAACTGGATATACTATAAAAGTAATGTTTTAAATCAGTAAGGAAAATATAAATAGTACCCCTGGGCTATCCCTTTAACAAAGTAAAATAAAACAGCCCAATTTCTAATTATACACAGTAAACTTCAGGTTGACTTCAGATTGATAAATCAAATAAAATAACATACAAATAATTAAAATATAAATATAAAAGAATATTTTTATGGTTGAAAGTTGGGAAAAATTCCTAAAAATTAATAGGACAAAAGTAATATTTTAATCTAAAACCTGGGCAAGACAACCAGCTCAATGCTATTTTTTAGCCACTGCTCTCAGCCTGTGAGCATCCCAGATCATGTCCCTGCTCTCCTGGAGCTGACATTCTAGTGGGGAGATGAGCAATGACTTCCTAAGAAGTAAGTGACCAACAGAGTCCCAGTCTACACTTATTGTTCTGGCATCATTATTGATAGCATTCCTCTTCACTCCCAGCAGGGTCCCAGTGAAATGATAAATTATATGATTATTATACTTAGAAGAGCAGTAGGGCATGAGCGGCCCTAGAGAACAGGACTTATAGCTTCTTACTCCGACTTTCATGAGAGTAGCTTTGCTTCATTTATCTTTCTTTTTTATAATAACATAATGTTTCTGCATTTTTTGAAAGAGCATAATTAATGTGCAAGTATATTTTCCCTAGTAAATTAAAAATATACAAGCATGTGGAATAAACTGTGAAAAGCCCCATCAGTCCTTTCAGATACCCTCTCCCCTTCTCAAGTGGTATGCAGATTTTGGTGTTCATTTGTTAGCTCAATTTTTAGATATTTACATATATATATGTATAATATGTATATGTAAAATATATGTGTATATGTTCTGTTTTAAATTCACAATATTTTTGTATTTTTAAATTGATGAGTTAATGATATAATGTAATATAGTACAATATGTTAGTATAAGGCAACATCAGAACAACTTAATTCTTTTTTTTTCACTTTTTAATGTGTGCTAGAGATCTTTCAATGTCAGTAATTTAGGTTTATATTTTTCTTTTTCATGACTACAGAGCTTTCTATAGAAGAGATGGTGTAGAGGGTAGAATAATGGCCTCGAATGTCCATGTTCTAGTCCCCGGAATCTATGAATATGTTACTTTACATAGCAAAAAGGACTTTGCTGATGTGATTAAGGGTATTGACCTTCAGGTGTTGAAATGAGAGGTTTCCTGGATTATTGATCTGGGCCCAATATAACTACATGAGTTGTAAAAAGTGGAATAGGAAGGCAGATATATGAGTTAGAGATATGACAGGAGAAGGCCCCAACCTGCCCATTGCTGGCTTTGAAGATGGAGTAAGGAGCTACCGGCCAATGTACGTGGCAGCCCCTAGAAGCTGGGAACAGTCCTGAGCTTACGGCTAGCAGAAAATCAAGGAACTCAGTCCTACATCCTAAAAGAATTAAATTCTGCCAACAATTGAAAAGAGCAGGAAACCAATTCTCCCCTAGAACCTCCAAAATAGGAATACAACTTGCTGCCATGTTGATTTTGGCCTTATGAGACCATATTGGACTTCTGATCTATAGACTACAAGATAAATTTGTGTTTTAAGTTTCTACCTTTGTGGTAATTTGTATGGCAACAATAGAAAACTAATAGAGATGGTAGACCATAATATATCCCTCTATCAATAAACAAGGTATTTCCAATTTCCCTCTATTAAAATGCTGCAAATGAACCTTCTTCTAAATACCTTTTTAGCCATATGTGCAAATAATTCTGTTAAAATACATTCCGTCCAAATAGAATTTTTTTTTTTTTTTTGAGTCAGAATCTCACTCTGTTGCCCAGGCGAGTGTCATGGCATCAGCCTAGCTCACAGCAACCTCAAACTCCTGGGCTCAAGTGATCCTCCTGCCTCAGCCTCCCAAGTAGCTAGAACTGCAGGTGCATGCCACTGCACCAGGCTAATTTTTTCTATTTGTTGTAGAGAAGGGGTCTTGCTCTTGCTCGGGCTGGCCTCCAATTCCTAAGCTCAAGCAATCCTCCCACCTTGGCCTTCAATAGTGCTAGGATTATAGGTGTGAGCCACCGTGCCCGACCCCAAATAGAATTTTTGTATCAAAGAATATAAACACTTAAAGGTTTTACTAGAGATTGCCAAGTTTTCTCATGAAGGTCATTAACAATTTGCACTCTCACAAACAGTGTGTTAGTCTGTCCTTTGCTTCTTCCTTCACTTTCCTCAGCACTGGATATTATTATTTTTCTTTAATTTTTGCTGGTCTGATGGGCGAAAATGTTTTCTTATTATTTGAGTTTGGATTCCCTTGAGTACTAGCAAAATCAGACATCTTTTCATATTGTTACTGCCCCTTGGTGAATCTTTTGTAAATTGTTCATATCAACCTTATCATGTTCTACTCTGTAAATCAGCCATTTTTAATTCCCTTTTGATGTAAAGCAGATCATCAGCAAATCCCCTCTGGCCACAGGGCTGAAACCTGGGCTCATGTTTCGATCCCCGTCCACCCTCAAAGTCCTTGACCAGTCCAGTACTCACCTGCCTTGCTGCATCTCCAGGCATCACTCCTTTCTGGCCCTTTCCTGTCTTCCCAATTCAGACCCCAACTATACCCAAGTCCCCTTCTTTAATGGAAATTCTGATCCCACTGCTCCTGTGCTCAGAAAACCTCAATAGTGTCTGCCCATGTGTATCCAGAGACACAGGATTTCCCAGGTTGGCTTGAAGGTCATGGTGTGATCCCAGCTGCCCTCCTCTCCCTTCTCCCTTTGGTGTTCCACACATGGACATGTTTCTAGTTCCCTGAGCATTCTCTCACTTCCCTAAGCCTCTGATTCCATTATTTCCTCAGTGGTGAATGTTCTCTATTTCTGTTTCAACCATTCAAAATCCTTCTTGTGTTTTCCGGGAACATTCCAAAAGTCCTCCTCATGTAGAAAACTGTTCTATCCATCCCCCATTTATTATTAAAGCTTTCTAGCATACAGAAAAGTTAAAAGAATTGTACAGCGAACCCCCACGTATCCAACCTAGTTTCCACCATTAACACATTACTCTGTTTGCTTTATTACATATCTAGCATTGCATACATCCATCTTCTATCCTTCTATCAATCCATCTTATTTTTTCTTCATTTCAAAGTGAATTGCAGACTTTAGTATATTTCTCCCTAAGTAATGCAGTTGCATATCATTATCCAGAGTTCAATATTTATAGAGATGATCTTCAATTTACCACAGGGCTACATCACAATTAATCCACTGTAAATTGAAAATATCTTAAGCCGACAATGCATGTAATACAGCTAACCTACCAAACATCATAACTTAGCCTAGCTTGCTGTAAAATGAGCTCAGAACACTTCTATTAGTTACAGTTGGGCAAAATCATTTAACATAAAGCCGATTTTATAACAAACTATTGAATATATCATGTAATTTGTTCAATACTGCCCTACTAAATCATACAAACATAGATTGGTTGTATGGCTACTCAAAGTACAGTTTCTACTGAATGTGTATTGCTTTTGCACCATTGTAAAACTGGAAAGTCATAAATCAAACCATTGGAAGTTGACTATCAGCTGTAGTTTACTCTTGAGGTAAAATTTGCATGCAATGAGATGAACACATATAAAGTATATCATGCGATGAGTTTGAAAAATGCATTTGCCTGTGTAACCCAAGCCACTACCAAGATAAAAAACAGAAAGTGCCATGGTGCCCTTCCTCAATCATGCCCTCAACCCAGAGGCCACCAATGTTCTCATTTTTTTCACCATAGATTAATTTTGCCTTTTCTGGAACACCATATAAACAGAATTATATAATATATACACTTTTAAGTCAGTCTTCATTTGCTAATAAAAATGCTTCATTAAATCGTCTTGTACAGGAGTAAAATGTATTCATGTCTTATTCCTTGTACTGTTGGGCTACCTCTATGAGGTGGGGCTCAGCAATGCACAGCCCTGAATGCCCTGCGGTATTAAGGATCCTGCTGTACACATAATAGGGAACCGATGTGCATTTGCTGAAGTAGGAGGCAGAGTTCCTAAAAGAATCTGAAATACTAGAAGAAAACATACTTCCTGTGTTATGCTATCTTGGATTGAAGTTAAAGGAAGAGTAAATGTTTCTAAGTCTCTACATTTAGTAAGAAGTATGTAGCAAATATCTGCTTTTCCTAGTTGCCTCTTCTCATTTTGCAAAGTGGGGACCTGGGTCTGCTCCTAAAAGCATCCTCAGAGTGGATACAGTTTATGGCAGAGAGTAGTGATTCCGACCTGCAAACTGGCAAAGCTCCTTCCATCTGTTAGAATCTAGAACACCATGAACAGACAATGTTCATGTTCAGGATCAGTGTCATCTGTAGAAAGTTTGAGTTGAGACTGTAAGTGTGGGTAGAAAAAAATAGGCCTCAATAAATGTTCAACCATTAAGAATAAGATCTGCATTTCTTATAATTCCTCTGGAAAATACTCAGTTATAATAAATCTGTGTTGTGCATAGCAATGTGCTGGGAGGCTTGGAATGTATAAAAAACGTAAACGGAGCATCTTCTGGGACGAAAAGGTCATTGAAGAGTGCACAGTGCCACACTGAGGTCAGCCTGGTGACCCACAAGAACTGATTTGCCTTCCCAAATGTGCCAATTCAGAGAGTATGTTAGTTGTTTCTTAGTGTAATGGATGATCATTTGAAATTATTGAGGAAAAAGTTCACTGCTTTTTTTTTTAAAGATACATGTATTTATTGGCCATAACATTACTACTACAGTAGCTGCCTCTATTTCTCTTGTACAACTTAGTTGCTAGAATTATACATTAGCCTCATTGTATGATATTCATAAAGCTCATTTAAAGTCAGCAAACTAAGAATGATCAATTTCCATGTCCGGAACTTAAAATGGTTCTGTATTTCTATTAAAATAGTTAAATTGGCTTTTTTTTTGGGGGGGGGAGGATTGATGCTTCTGCTCTTCTTTTCACTTTGCTCTATGTCATCTTCTGAATTATTATTTATCGACATTGTGGTTTCCTTTTTGTGGCATTTTATACCTGAAGAGAGAGCAACTCTTGTAAAGGAGGCCTGCACTCCAGGTCCTGTTGGGAGCCATCCTGGATGATAGCACAGAGTGCATGTTCTCTGGAAGTGCAGGAAATTATTCACTCTGTTCCAAGAAAATTACTCACAGGGACCTTCACAGAGGGATCTCACATCAAAGCATGTTTTTTTC
>VSMD01052693.1:0-14760 GCA_008750895.1 Mirza zaza
AGAAAGGGAGAAGCTGCATCCAGTCTGTCTCTCCAACTAAGGGATGTCATAGGCTTTCAAAGGAGAGGCCATGTGCCTTGGTCATGTAGTAATAACATCTGACAAGGGGGCCACGTGCATTGGGGGCAGGTTGTGGGGGACAGTGAATCTTGGCCTCATGAAGTCTGCAGGGACTTTCAGAATTTCAGCTTTGTCTTGCAGAAAATCCATTGTTTCAGGGCAGTGAGGTGTACAGTCCCAAGCACTTTGGGAGGCCAAGGCAGAAGGAGCACTTGAGGCTGGGAGTTTAAGTCCATCATTTCTGGGAAGCGGCTCAAAGGGTCAGGTAGTTAAGGGAGAGGACTGTAAGGGTTCGTGGAGCCTGTTACACCTAGTGTCCTAAGTAACCCTTGAGGGAAGGAAAGATTTTACGTTCATTGAGCTAGTTTTCAAACTGGGAGCTAATAATTACCCAGCCAGTCTTTTGGTGCTTGACCCATGACTGAGACCCTCCACTCATTGTATCCAGGAGGAGGGGGCCAGTTGCTGTTTCCATATTTAAACAGAGAAACCAGATCTCCTGGAATATTGTGTAATGCTTTGTGGAAAGCCGAGATGAGAATTGCTGAGTTTTTCTAATCACTAGTTTAGCCTGTGAAATTCACACCATTGCCCCCTCAATAGATGAAAGATCTATGTATGACTTATTTTAAAAAACTGCTTTTTTGAAGTCTAATTGACATACAATGATCCATACATATTTAAGGTGTGCAATTTGGGAAGTTTTGTTATAGATATACACATATGAAACCATCACCACAACCTAAATAATGAATGGCTCTATCACCCCCCAGAATTTCCTCTCATTTCTCCCCATTCTCCTTCTCTTTCCTAGGTAATCACTGATCTGATTTCTGTCACTATACATTAGTTTGAATTTTATATACATGGAATCTTGAGTAGAGAGTCTGGCTTCTTTCACTTAGCTTAATGCTTTTAAGATTCATCTATGTGGCTACATGTATCAGTAATTCATTCGTTTTTGTTGCCGAGTAGTATTCTATTGTGCAGATATATCACAGTTTGTTTATTCATGTGTTTGTGGACATTTACATTGTTTCCAGTTTTTGAAAAGTATAGGTGCTGTTAACATTTGTGTACAGGCCTTTTTATGGACACACGCTTTTCTTCCTCTTGTCTAAGTACCTAGGGGTGTGTCACATGGAAAGTATATTTAATTTTTAAAAGAAACTCCCAAACTATTTTTCTAAGTGGTTGTACTATTTTACATTCCCACTAGCAGTATAGGAGAGTTCCAGTTTTTCCACATCCTTGCCAACTGTATTAGTCCATTTTGTGTTGCTGTAACAAAACTACCTGAGACTGGATAATTTATTTTTTAAAAAGGGTGCAGGGAGGTTATTTAGCTCACAGTTCTGGTGGTTGGAAAGTCCAAGTGCATGGCACTGGTATCTGCTTGGCTTCAGGGAAGGGCCATGTGCTGGGTCAGAACATGGACAGAAGCCAAAGAGCTAGCAGGTGTGTGCAAAAAGATCACATGGCAAAGAGCAAACAAGAGGGAGCTAAACTCACTTTACAACAACCCACTTTCTGGTAACTAATCCAGTCCCAAGAGAGCTAGAACTCACTCATCCTGAGGGAGAGGGTATTAGTCTATTCATGAGGGTTCTACCCCCATGAACCAAAGACCTCTCTCTAGGCCCTACCTCCCAATACTGCTGCCCCGGTTATTAAAATTCAGTGTGAGTTTTGACAAGGACAAACCACATCCAAACCATAGCACCGACTAAGGTTTTAGGAAGCAGTTTTAGTGGGCATTTACCTTACGAACTCTTAAGTACTGAAAAATCACATCCCTGAGAATCACTTAATTTTTGTTTCTAAACAGCACTAATATCTAGTGCCTCTTTTCATTCCCAAAACATTGCCGTAAATTGTGGAATTAACTCAGTAAGACGCCTGCCTTAGGTTAAGTCAGGTTGTTTGACTTTCAGTCTGACCAAGGTTGTTTTTTTCTTCCCTTTAAATATAATCCCACTGGTTTTCTTTCCTTCTCTTTTTTACTTCAGTCATTTTCCTTTTGCCATGGTGAGGTGTGAGGTTTGTGTGTTGGTCTGTGTGCAGTTGGTATGCAAGAATCCAGCTGTTTTCTGCCACACCATAAATGTCTCAGAAAAATTAAGATGTTCCCAGAGAGAACCCCCTTAGGCAATAGCTGCATTACAGCTTCTGGTTTTCAGAGTGGATTCTCTGAAATAAAATTATTGCAATCTTTTTGCCCTGACTTTGAAAGTTATGTTACTCTGAGAAATGAAATGTTGCTGAAAACGTGTACATCTCGGCAGGAGTTTTAAACAATTTGAAAGAGCCATGTTTTAACAGTGCCAGTTTTGCAGCTTCCTAGACAGAAGTTTGTTCCATTGAACCCATAGCTCTCCAGCTGTCCCAGCGAATCAGGGCCACTACTGACTAATCAGTAGTAACACAGCTATGATTCTTTGGGGTGGTACTCAGTGTCTGATCCGGAGTTAACGTTCTGAGAAGGTGTCTCCTCTTGTAGAGTCCATTTCCTTGTCTGTTGCCTTCGGCTTCCGTCCCCATTAAGGATCCTCTCCATCATAGTCACTTAGATTTAGCTGCAGTTTCCCCCCAAGTGACAAGTCAAGTTGGAAAGCTGTCTGCCTTCTGTAACTGCAGCGGATGCTGCTGCACTGTTGATGGGCTTAGAAGAGACACCAGCACGTTCATCTTTTTTTTTTTTTTTTTTTTAGGCAGAGTCTCACTCTGGTGCCCGGGCTAGAGTGAGTGCCGTGGCGTCAGCCCAGCTCACAGCAACCTCTCTAACTCCTGGGCTCAAACAATCCTCCTGCCTCGGCCTCCTGAGTAGCTGGGACTACAGGCATGCACCACCATGCCCGGCTAATTTTTTCTGTATATTTTTAGTTGGCCAATTAATTTTTTTCTAATTATAGTAGAGACGGGGGTCTCACTCTTGCTCAGAGCTGGTTTCGAACTCCTGACCTTGAGCGATCCTCCTGCCTCGGCCTCCCAGAGTACTTGGATTACAGGTGTGAGCCACCGCCGCACCTGGCTCATCACGTTCATCTTGTTAAGGCCAGTCCTGAACACTCCCCCTGTGAAAGATCAAAAACTGAAGGCTTTAGTTTCTCACCTGCCTTCCTCTGCTAGAACAGTTGGGATAGTGACTCACTGGTAGGGCCATGTGGCAAACCAAAGCCTGCAGTAAGTTTTCTTGAAGGGCATAGATTCAGAGTAGAAAAATGTAAAAGTTAAGAAAAAGTATTTCTCAAATTGAGTTTTGACAAATGTGTCAGAATTCCAGCCTTTTTACGGCACGTGAATTCCATGTCTGTGTTTGCATTCATTTTTTTTTCTCCTAGTACACATTGAACTTTCTGCTAGGCCATGTTGGCTTAATGTCCTCATTAGAGCAGTAGTCCTCCAAATGTGGTCCCCGACCAGCAGTGTCAGCATCATCTGGGAATTTGTTAGGGATGCATATTATCTCTAGACCTACTGAATCAGGAAATCAGGACATGGGGCCCAGGAACTTGTTTTAACAGGCCCTTGTTTTAACACCTGTTTAACCAGGTGATTCTGGTACACGCCAAAGTTTGAGAATCATGTGCCTCTTGCCAAATCTGCGTGTAGATCTCAGTGGTGTTACTTAAAAGCTAACTGGGGGTTAGTTACTTTTACCTTTGGTCTTTTCATTTCTATAAAAAGAGGACAACCCTCTCTACTTTTTAAGGTCATGGTGGGGAGTTAAGCTATGTATAAATATTTGTGCGTAAATACTCCCAGTGAACAATGAATGCTGGTATTTAGTACCATCTTTTCAAAGGTGCGGTGGTTGAAAATGAGAAGACAGAGGCATAAAGGATGGGCTCAGCCCTAAAGAGTTTGCAGTCAAGAAGAGGTGACTTGCATGTAAATAATTATTAAACCAGAAAAATGGAAACTTTTCTTATAAAGCCCAAGCCAAGGATGGTGGGTTTGTGTTTTTTTTTGTTTGTTTTTGAGACAGAGACGTGCTCTGTTGCCCGGGCTAGAGTGCTGTGACATCAGCCCAGCTCACAGCAACCTCAGACTCCTGGGCTGAAGAGATCCTCAGCCAGGCCTGGTGGCTGCGTGTGCCTGTAGTCCCAGCTACTGGGGAGACTAAGGCAGGAGGATCACTTGAGCCCTAGGAGTTTGAGGTTGCTGTGAGGTAGGCTGATGCCACAGCACTCTAGCCTGGGGAATAGAGTGAGACTCTGTCTCAAAAAAAAAATTGTTTAGATTAATATGTAACTTTTAAAATTATTTTTAATTAACAACTGCTTAAAATATTTCTTTGTTAATTTTGAATATGGGTTAGGTGCAGTGGCTCACAGCTGTAAACCTAGCACTTTTGGAGGCTGAGGTTGGAGGATCATTTGAGGCTGGGAGTTTGAGACCAGCCTAGGCAACATAGTGAGACCCCGTCTCTACAAAAAATTTAAAAATTAGGGTGTGGTGGCACCTCCCTCTAGTGCCAGCTACTTATTTGGGAGGTTGAGGTGGGAGGATCACTTGAGCCCAAGACTTTGAGGTTGCAGTGGACTATGATCACACCACTACACTTCAGCCTGGGCTACAGAGCGAGACTTTATCTCTGGAAAAAAAAATTGATATGCTAAATGGCAATAGATGTAACCCACATAACAAGAACTCTTTAAGGTCCTCAATAATTTAAGCGTGTACAGAGATCCTGAGATCAAAAATTTGAAAACCACTGGATTAGATGAATTTCTGTGTTTAAAAAGGTTTTTCCAGAGTTGGATGTCATTGATTCCTGTTTCTGCTCTTGAATTTGTAATGAATTCAGGCCACATGGGAAGATAACATTCATTAATCAACAAAATATTCATCTTTTTCTATCTTTTCTGGATTCATTTGTAGTTAGAGCTTATTTATACATTTTGGTTAAGTTGAGGCTTGCCTTTGCTAGAAATAAATGTTTACCTGAGTAAAATATTGCTTTCTGTTGTACCTTGTATAAAATGTCACACACGTAAAATAGCTCCACTTTATTATGATGAAAATGAATGTGTTCTGGGAGTTGGAAGCACCCTAGAGGGAAAAATAATGGCCACGTGCTTCTCTTCCCCCTCTGCCACTACCAAGTTTAAGGTGATTACTGGAAATAAAGAAACAGTGGTTTTACAGCTGTATTTGGGAATGACTTTTGAAGTATATTAAGAGCAAAATGCTTTCCAGTTAATTTTGTTTTCCTTTAATAAATGATAATGGGTCTATTAAATAACTTAGGGGTTGGGGAGGGGTCTATTACCTGACTTCCTACTGTCAGGTAATAGGTAAAGGCTGTCCTCTAACCTGGGAAGTAGGCTTATGGGATTAGACATGAGGGCTGGATGATTTTGAAGGGCAGCTTTCATCTCTGAATGATATTTAGCATTTGGCTAAATGAGAAAGATGGCAATGTTTAGTTTTTGACTGTTTTAATTGGGATTCGTCTGTAACACTGGGGCATCTCACAAATGAGTGAGACTGGAAAATAAATGCATTTTTCTGCAGTGGAGTCACTTTTTGGTTCCTTTGGGAGGTCGAGGAATACCTTCCTAAGAGAGAAGTGATTTGCTTTCAATTAATAGAGAGTATGTAACAATAATGGGATTATGTGGGTTTTGTCTTGCTTTTTGCTAATGTAAATCATAAAAATGTGGGTGGTTTTAAAATAAAACACCTTTTAACCTTTTTTATACATGATACAGCTACAAGTTAAATAGAGCACTTAAAGATCTTTTGGTATAAGAATTTTAATGGATAGCAAAAAGCATAATTAGGTGGTCAAACAGAGTAGTACAGTTCTTGTTCTTCTTGTACAGCCTCTTAATTTATCGTCAAATTAATTTAAAAGTTTTAATTAGCATTATTAAGTAGAGTAAGTGACAAGATATATTACTTTCTGTATTTTGTATGTGTGTTCTCCTTGAGTCACGGCATTTACAGGGGCCTTTGACGTTAATTACCTCCTTTAGCCTAGGCTGGGTGTGAGGCACGATTGCTAGAAATGTAGCTTAGTGCCACCACAAACTAAAATTATTTCTAACCTCACCTGAGTCCTCATTGCCCCTGAGCAGTTTCTTTCATTTGTCCTAGTCTATTGGCTTTCAAATACTTTTTGACTGCCACCCACAGAAGGAACATTTTTACATCATGATTCAGTATATACATAAACATGTTATATTAATTTTATTATACAATGCTTGCCTTTACTCTTTGCAATGTACTTTGATTTTTTTTTTTATTCCCTTTTTAAAAAAAAATACTGATTTCAGGACTCCTTGCAACGGGCTCACTGAAAAACATCACCTTGGGAATCTCCCTTCCATTCGCCACAATGGTTAGTTGATATCTTCTCTGCTGTCACTAAACTTCATACCTGATCACTTCTCTAAATTCCAGCAGATGCTCCGGCTTCCTGCTTTATGGAGGCAAGCCCTTGAGTTGTGACTTCCTCAGCTCATCACCAGACCCGCAGTTTTTGCACTGATGCCATCTATCCATCTGTCCTCTTTCCTTCCCACGATGGAAGAGGTTTTCCTTCTACACCTGTGCTCCAGATATAACCCTTTCCACTCCCTCGAGGACATGTTGTGTGTGTTATCACCCCTTCCCCATCATCTCCAGGCTTTCCTTCTTTAATGACCCCTCCCCAGCAGCCTTTAAATGTATTTAAAACTTCTCTTTTTACACCCCCCACCCCCACCCCCACGCACGCGTGTACCTAGCCACTGCTTTCTCCCTCTGCTCTATAGCTTTATTGCCAACCTTCCTGGAGGTTTGTACCTTCTGGGTGCATCCTGAGTTTTTTTTCCCCTACTTCTCTGGCCAACATCATCAAGGCCCCTTCTTATTAAATCTACTTCTCCCTTTCTTGCTTGAACTCTCTGCTTCTGATCAGATTCTATTGAATGACTGCTCCCTCTTCTTTTTTTTTTTTTTTATTGAGACAGAGTCTCACTCTGTTGCCCGGGCTAGAGTGCCATGGCGTCATCTTGGCTCACAGCAACCTCAAACTCCTGGGTTCAAGAGATCCTTCTGCCCCAACTTCTCGAGTGGCTGGGACTACAGGCATGTGCCAGCCACCATGCCTGGCTAATTTGTTCTATATAGTTTCAGTTGTCCAGCTAATTTCTTTCTATTTGTAATAGAGACAGTGTCTCTCTCTCACTCAGGCTGGTCTTGAACTCCCTAACTCAAATGATCCTCCCACCTCGGCCTCCCAGAGTGCTAGGATTACAGGCGTGAGCCACCATAGCTGGCCTCCTCTTCTTGATCTTGGCTTTCATTGCCTGGAGTCCTTCTGTCCTTCACTATTTTCCTCCTTTATCTCTTCTTCCTCTGCACCATTATTGCTGAGTTCCTTGAGATTCTACCTTTGACCTCTCTTTTCTTGACTCCACGTCCTCTCTGCAGGTTTGCTCAGATACATCACATGCCCGAACCTGTCACGAGCCTGAACTCTGGTCACATGCAGCGTAGTAGGCCAGGATGACCGAAGTGGTACGTGGAGAACATACCAAAAGCCCACAAATGTTAAAACCGAGCACGCTCTGCCCCCCCAGATCCCCAGCTGCTGCTTATGTATCTCGAATACATACCACATGCCACACATCTCCACTGATCTCTGGCAAGATAGAGGGAAAAGGCAAAATGAGGTAAATTTGTGACAGCCACTTGGTACAGCCAGATACAGGAAGGGGGGCTGTTGAAGCTTGGTAACTGATTGGTAACCACCCAGACCTCCTGCTAGGGCGCCTCCTGCTGTGAAGATATAAATAGAGATTAGTCACCCTGGAGAACTCAAGGAGCGTGGTAGGTAAGCAGGCTCTCAGAATGGTTTCTGGCGTTTGCTTTACTAGTTCTTTCTGCAAAGTCAGCAAAAAGATGACATGGTGTAGAAATACAGTAAAAATTGGCATTAGCCCAGATTTGAAGGCCACGGTGACTCTTTTCTCAGATTGAGGCTATGCCAAGTGCCTGCGTCAGGTTGGGAGAGTGGGTGTCGGTGTCTGCCGTGGCCATACAGCCCTTAACCTGCATGCCTGCCTGCCGGAACTCTGCATACCTCACAGGCGCCCCCAAATTCAACATGTCCAGAAATGGACTCACCCTATTCCATATCAAACGATAATGTCAGTAAGTGAGACATTGTCACATAATGTCATAAGTGAGATAATGTCAGTGAGTGTAATGTCAGTGAGTGAGACAGCTGTCTACCTAACATACAGGTAGACAACTTCATTGAGCTTGGACTTTAAGCCCCTAGAATATGCTGTGTTGTATCTTGGCTCTAGACCTCTGCATTTTGGGGGTTCCCAACTACACCTTATTTTTTCTAGGGTTCCTTCCTTGACTACTCCGCAAGCCTCTGCTCTGTATTTCCAAAGTCCCCTAATTTCCCTTTCCTAGGACTGAGTGCGGTATGTTGTAATAACATGGTGACTCTTTCCCGTCTCAACCCTGAGCTCAACCCGCTGGCCTGAACAGACATAAGCCCTTGGAGGGCAGGCATTCTCCTATTTTTTGGTGTGTCCACAACGCCTGACCCAACATCTGACATAGTAGATGCTCATTTAATGTCGTTAAAGGAATGAAATAAGCAGTGCTGGGACGAGGGTAGGCTTCAATTTCTTCAGAGTGGTGGTGGTTTTTATCTGTCCTCTGGCATAGAAACTGGGAGGAACCAGGACTTACTGTACGAAAGAGCGAGTGCAGCTAAACAACAGGCTGGTTTCTTTTGAATTAGAACCTTCCATTTGGATTCAGTGTATTATAGGGGTGTGGCGAATTCCCAGAACCACAGACACACTCAGTTTAAAATATAAATTCATTCGAGGCAAACATTATTTTGGCTCATCTGCGCCATTGTTTAGTGAATAAGTGAGAGTTTACTGGTGGATAGAATGTTGATGTGGCTGAATCAGATGAAATAAGCACTTTCGAATTTTATAATTTTCTAGGTTTTGAAATATTACCAGACTGAACTAAATCACTCCCTTTGCTGCACTTGCACATCATTGTCCCACACTCTGCAGCATTTTGTGTGTTTGTAAACTTGCTGCTCGCCTTTCCCGGGGCCCGGGAGGGCAGGTGTGGCATCTTGCTAGCCTAGCGCCCTGTGTTCGTTAGCCTGTGGCTGCGGCCAAGTAAATATTTAAGTGGAAGCTCTGTGGGACGCTATGTATCGTATTCCTCCTGAGGCTGAAGCTAAAAGATATGGTCGTTGACTGGCTTTTTTTTTTTTTTTTTTTTTTGCCTCTGCAGCAGAGTGCAAAGAGGCAGACACGTATTAGATCTTTCTCACTTGCACACATGACAGAAACCGGGCTTGACCTGGACTCCGTTCAAAACCAAAACACCAG
The DNA here is from genome assembly GCA_008750895.1 of Mirza zaza. Lineage (NCBI taxonomy): Eukaryota > Metazoa > Chordata > Mammalia > Primates > Cheirogaleidae > Mirza > Mirza zaza. The sequence continues at coordinate 9,435 of VSMD01052693.1, forward strand.
TTCCTTGTTTCAGTTGGGACCATGTTCCTCAATAGTAACAATAAACATGCAACTTAAGTCTCACATAGACTAGGGTTAGTTGTCTGATCCTGGAGGAAGTCTATCCAAGTCTGCTACAGGAACTTACGGAAGTCATTTTGGACCTTAGTATGTGGCTTTGATAGGAAAAACAGGGAAGGGAAAAGGTTTTCTCCTTAGTAAGACTTGGCCTTTTTATTCCTGAGAGAAAACTCCCCAAAAAACTTAAGCTCACGTTTCCTAGGCTCTATGATTAAGTTGCAAAGGAGGCTGGCAAATCAAGATTAGCTCTTTTAAGGTATAAATGAGAGGCAGGTAAGGCAGAAAGGGGTTGGAAATGGAGTGTCTTTCATACTCTTTATTTATATATTTACTTATTTACTTATTGATTGATTGAGACAGGGTCTTACTCTTTTGCCTGGGCTAGAGTGCCATGGTGTCAGCCTAGCTCACAGCAGCCTCGATCTCTTGGGCTCAAGCGATCCTCCTGCCTCAGCCTCCCGAGTAGCTGGGACTACAGGCATGCGCCACCATGCCCAGCTAATTTTTTCTGTATCTTTTTAGTTGGCCAATTAATTTCTTTCTAGTTTTAGTAGAGATGGGGTCTCGCTCTTGCTCAGGCTGGTCTCGAACTCCTGAGCTTGAGCGATCCTCCCGCCTCGGCCTCCCAGAGTGCTAGGATTATAGGCGTGAGGCCCCACGCCCGGCCATTTCACACTCTTTAGAATGGGAAAATCCAAGGAGATGGTCCTTTTCCTTGATATTGTGACGTTTCACGAGAATTCATGTTTTCCTCTTTATTCTGCTCAGCACCTGCGGGCTCTTCTAATCTGAAAACTTGTGCTCTTCAATTCTTGGGAATTCTCTTATTTGTGTCATTACTTCCTTTCCACCACCACCTTTTGTCTCATTTTGTGGGAATCCAATATATTGATGTTAGGCTTCCTGAATTCACTCTTAAACTATCTCATCAGACTTCCTTTGTTTTCTTTTTCCTTCCTCCCTGTCTTCAAGGAATTTCATCACTTTTATTATTTCATCCTTCCTATTGGATTTTTAACTTCAAAACCCAAATTTAAATTTCAGTATGCTCCTTCCTTTTCATAATATTGTTTTTGTTTCACGTATGTATTATGTGGTTTCTAATATCTTTTTTTTTTTTTTTGAGACAGTTTCTCTCTGTCGCCCAGTCTAGAGTGTAATGACGTCGTCATAGCTCACAGCAACCTCAAATTCCTTGGCTCAAGTGATCCTCCTGCCTCAGCCTCCCAAGTTGCTGGGACTACAGGCATGCACCACGACGCCCGGCTAATTCTTCTATTATTATAGAGACGAGGTCTCGCTATTGCTCAGGCTGTCTCAAATGTTTTCTAATATCTTTGACTACCCTCAGGTGTTTTTTTTCCCCCCCTAAAATTCTCATTTGCTTCAGCTTCGTGAGTTACTGTCTCTGTTTTCTCTGGGATCAGTTTTATTTTTTTCATATTTTTCTTTCTCTCTTTTTCCTCTAGCTTTCCTCGCGTCTGGTGACCCTAACTTACCTATCTGTGGTGAGGAGTGAAGGTCACAGCTGACTTCCCTTCCCTTCCCTTCCCTGCTGCTTGTCTGCTGCCCCTGCTGGCCTTTTCCTTCATTGCAAAGCCTGGTTGTGAGCTCTGAAATTGGGGGTGTAGTATGCCCAAGTTCAGGCTGCAGGTTAGGGTGTGTCAAGGCGAAGCAAGCAGGACAGGCTGAGGTTCCCCCCATGACGGAGGAGAGCTTTCTGCCCAGGGCTGCCAGCCCCTCCTTGGCAGATCACTTGCTCCTTTTGGAGAGATGTTCGGCTTCAGGCCAGGGACCGACCCTGCCGCTACCTTCATGGGCTAGGGAAGGTTGGGGGGAGGGGCACGCTATATGCCACAGTTCTGCAGACATACCCTCCTTTCAGTTTCTACACCTTTAATCTCAGATGCTGCCAACTTCTGCTTCCACTCCTGCTTTTACCCCCATGTGTCCCGAGCTCTGTTAGGGTTTCTCAGTATGCACTCATCTCACTTAACATCCATCGATGCGCCCCAGTGGGTTGAGATGAGGAGTAGTCCTGCTTAATCTAGAAGCTATGGGATATTACATTTTAATCATTATATTTCTGATAAATTAATACATGATACACACTCAAAAAGTACAGGAAGATATGCAGGGGAAAATATGCCTTCCTTGAACCCAGGCTGTAGGGGCTCCAGTTCCCCTGCAAGAGGCAACCGCTATTAGCAGTTGCCTGCATATTTCCAGAGAGTTCAGGATAGGCACATGTAAGAGAAATCATTTTGGTAGTTGTGAGTGACGTGGGCTAGGTTTGGAGTCGGTGGGAGGAGAGAGAACCTGGAGTTTGGGGGACCGTAGCGACTCCAGCAGCCTAGGCAGCGGGCAAGGATCTGCACTGAGGTAATGGGATGGGAACGAAGGGCCAGGATGCTTGTTTGAGATAATCTCAGAGAGAAAGAAACAGGGTCTGACAACTGGTTCGGTGTTGGCAGGATGTCAGGGCTAAACGGGGGAAATAGGGTTGTGGAGAGAGCAGGCCTCTCTGTTGACTTGTGTAGTGGACAAAGGGTGGGGTTTTATTTGCATTAACCTGGTAACTTTACAGAGAATCTGAATGCTTTGATTGTCCCTTAAGTTCTCGAAACCTTAATAACTCGCTGTCTCTGCTCATGTTCCCCTTCCTTTTACACATCCCTTCAGGCCGCCAGTGGGCTTCTGAGACTAGCCATCTGAAGTCGTTGAATATGCATCCTCCCTACTTCCTGCAGAGAGTGCAAACTGAACGCTCAGCAACCAAGCCTAGCCCATAGGCATATTGGGTTGGGCACAAACAGTATTTCGTTTTGTTTTGTTTTTGACTTGAGTTAACATTTTTAAAAATGGAGACTTCCCCCAAACTCTGAATTTATGGCTTTTTTTGGAGTCAGAAGCTCAGGCAACGCTGGAACAGCCTGCCTTCGCCGTGGCAATGGGCTGAGCATGAGTAGCTGCTGCCCCTGTGGACGGACCATACCTAGTCCACCAGGCCAGGGCCCTACCTCTCGGTTCCGATCTACCTGCGAGCTTACCCTTGCCCTGCTCGCTCATTTAGGTATCTGTCAGGGCCCTCTTTCCTGTGTTTGTCGCCCTGGCTACAGAGATCCCACTGTAAAGGGATTTCAAACCATCCGGGAAGCTGTTTTTATCTTAAAGTTTCTCTTAGTGCTAATGGTAGTATTCCTTTTCCAAGCACGAACAAATGGGATAAAATGCACACTCGAATTCTACCAGTTGAAGTCTAACACAGGCAACACCAATGTTTTTGTTTAAGAAGAAAAAGCAGGCAGTACTGATTGAAAGTTATGTAAGAGAATACCTTTGGCTTGGCCGTGCTGATATAAATACTCCTGATGATGTGGTTAGCATATCCCCATTCACAAAGCAGTGGATACTGTGTTTCAGGTTTATAAGCTAAGAGGGTGGGTAACTTTATTTTCCTCTGCACAGTCATGACGGATTAACATGCAGGAATGTGGAGCTTGAATAAAGCAGTTTTGATTGTATTGTTAAAGGAGAATTGTAAGGAATCCCTGTGGATAAATTCTGTGCCTCTTAAGTCAACAAGGAAAAAGTATGAATACCTTGCGCAATGCAACAGTTGGAGAGAACTCCGTCAGTCGAGGCAGTTGATTGGAATGATGTGCCCTAAATTTACCCATCTTGGGGGCCGTGTTTTTCTAAGGCCGTCCTAGGGAGTTGCCTTTGTGCGTGTGGGTCGACCTTGCGCTGACCCCAAGATTTCCAGTCATCAGAACGTAGGAAGTTGAAGGCGTAGTATTACACATGCTTGGAACCCAGCCCGTTAGGAAAAGCCACATGCGTTTTCCACCGTTGGCCGTCTTTGTCTTCAATTTTGAGTCACTGAATATTTGTTCTGAACTCCCCATACCGCGCTTACATAAACAGTTCCATGCACTTCTCAGGAAGCATGTGACATAACTTTGTGATTGATGTGCAGATTCCAATAGCAAGAACACAGGATCACAGAAAAGGTCTGGTAACCTGAGGAACTTTTAAAAGACCACTATTTATAAAGGCACATGTCTCGGCGTGTGCAAGAACAGATGTAGGGAGTCATCAGGATGACTCAAGCATGGGTTCTGATCCCAGCTCTGCTTCAAGCAGGCTGCGTGAACTTTGAGCAGGTTTTTTCCATCTGCTTTTCCTTTTGTGCAAACCAAGGTAGTTGGACTGGATGATGATCCAGGCAATTTTCCCATCTCTGACATTTGAGCAGGCACTTACTCTCATTATCTGCGCTTTAGAGATTGAGAATCCTGGGAAGATGCTCCACAGTGACTCTCCCATCAGTGATAATGGTTGGCCTCTTCTTCCCTGAGATAATGTTCTGCATAACTTACGACAGTTCCTGCCGTACACAGCGTATCTCCGAGACGCTATGGGAAGCAAGGCTGGCTTTATGGGGAGGCAAGTCTTTTCCGTCTGGGTTTTGTCTGAGTTTCGGTATGCCAGGAAAGTTCTGTTCCTTCCAGATGTTTCTTATTATTTGGGGGTGGTTCCTGAAATTCTGCAATATATGTATTTTTTATCCCCCTTCTGCGTTTTGGCTTCGTAAAGACTGTGCATTGGAGTCTGAAGAGGCTATTAACTTGGCAAGTCCTGGAATTACAGAGGATTAGTTTAGCAGATGGTAAAACCAACGGCTTGTGGGTGGAGGGTGACCCCGGAATAGGGAGCAGTGGGTAAGAGGATACAATGGCCAAATGCGTCCGTCTGATGAATTTGTCCAGCCCTGGTCCAGGCTGGGCAGGCTTGAAAGTGAGGTGATGCCGCTGCTCCGCATAGCTCTGCTCTCTGGTCCCCAAATCTGACAGTGGCAGGTGGGTCATGCATACCCCAAACACACAGACACACAGGGACAGCCAGATCTACCTGCACGTGTTTTTGGGGGGAGCTGGGAGGGAGGGAGAGAAGGTCCAAAGGAGAGGAAATAACTAAGGGAACAGCAGCTGGGCAGAGCCTGGAAGAATGGGATCAGCACGGAGGTAGAGGCGATGGGTTTGGCAGATGTGAAAGGAAATCTTGTCTCTGCAGAAAGCTATAAAGGAAAAAAATGAATAATATATGGCTTTGACCGTGGGGAGATGAAGCCATATGGAATTATTTTTCTTCCAACGTGACCTCAGTAAAGTTGGGAAGTCTTACCACCCTCATCTCCCTGCTGACCTCCTGAGCTTTCTGCATTTTATTGGATTCTAAGTAGATCTTTGTATTGTTGTGATTG
>VSMD01052695.1:0-16061 GCA_008750895.1 Mirza zaza
TCTGCTACCCTTAAATGGAACATTCATGAGCAAATTTTTATTAAGCCTTCTCTAGGTGCCAGGCTTCAGGCACTTGAGATACATACATTAGTGAACAAAACAGATAAAAATCTAAAATTCTCTGTCCTTGTGGAGCTTCCCACCCAGTGAAGTGGGAGAGGCAGACAGTAAACATAAGCATATAAATAATTCACATAGCAGGTTAAAAGCTGAGAAGTGCCACAAAAAAATCAACCTGGGTCAGGGGTGGGGGTTGAGAGTGTTGGGCGTGAGGAAAATGTAGTTTAAATAGTACGGCCATGGAATACCTAATCAAGAAGGTGACTTTTGAGGAAAGACGTCAAGGAAGACGGTGAGTTAGCCAAGCAGACGTGTGGGGGAAGATTATCCCATGCAGAAGAAATATCCAGTGCAAAGGTCCTGAGGTAGAGCATGAGCAGTGTGTTCTAGGAATGGAAGGAGGCCAGGGTGACTGGAGCAGAGTCAGCAAGAGGAGAGTGGGGGACAAAAGGTCACAAAAGACAAAAGATAATAGGGGCCTGATCATTGCAACCTTGGGGACCCCTTTAAGGACTTTGGCTTTTACTCTTGGTTGACAATGGAGGTGAGATGAGAAGTGGTCAGATTTTGAATATATTAATACTTTTACTATAAAGTCAACGCCACTTGTGGAAATATTGGATGAAGCATATAAGAGAAATAAGGGTGAATATGAAAAAACAGCTGGCACATCTTAAACTGCTGAAACCCCAACAAAGAAAAAACTGTCAAAGCAGCCATAGGGGGAAAAAAAGACATAACTTCCAAAGCATCAATAAGACTGACAACTGCTTTTGCATAGAAACTATGTGCACTAACGCAGAATAGAATGACATCTTTAAAGTGCTGATATTAAAAAAAAAAAAAAAACCTAGAAAAGTATTAGTCAGAAATGTAGGTAGAATAGACATTTTGGACAAACAGAAGCTGAGATGCTTTGCTTCCAGTTGATCACCACTATAGGAAATACTCAAGAAAGTTTTCTTTAATGTTGAATGAAAATGACTCTATATGGAAACATGAAACTACAGGAAGGAATAAAGAGCACCAGAAAGAATAAGTATGGAGTGTGTATAAAATCATTTTGACTGTTTAAAAGAAAGTAATACTAATTTTTTGCTGCAACTATATATAGAAGTAAGCATTCATGACACTAGTATAAACGACAGGAGTGGTGAATGGAGTTAAGCTGTCGAATTGTCAAATTGGTTCTTCAATTGTTTGGAAAGTGATAAAAGTTACTAATTTATGGTAGACTGTAATAGTTAGGTACATATAGTGACATGTTTAAGGTAACTGCTATAAAAGTAAAAGAGCTACAACTAAGAAGCTAATAGTAGAGAAAGATGAATTAAAACGACTGGATTGATTCAAAAGATGAACAAATGAGAAATAAAGGCACAAAAATCAAATAGAGCAAATAGGAAGCAAATAAGATATTATTAAACCCAATTATATATATTAATTGTACATGGGCTAAGCACTCCAAGTAAAAGACAAAGATTATCAGACTGGATACAAAAAACAAAATCTTTCTCTGTTTCAAAAATAAAAGCACACTTCAAATTTAAGACAATAAATAGATTGAAAGTAAAAGAATAGAAAAAGTTATGCTATACAAGCCCTAGATAAAAAAAAAAAAAGTGAAATAACTATGTTAAAATCAGATAAAGTGGGTTCTAAGGCAAGAAGTGTCAATAGAGACAATGAGAAGCATTTTATTATTATGTGATTCAACAGGAAGACGTAATAATCTTAAATTGTATTCATCAAATAATACCTACAAGGAGAAACAGGCACCTCCTTCATCACAGAAGGTAATCATAACACCACTCTTTTCAGGAACTAACAGAACAACAGGTAAAACTCCGGTAAGAATATGGAACATTTGAATAACATTGCTACCCAACTTGAATTAAATGACAAACACAGAACACTAAACCCAGTAACTGCAGAATACACTTTCTCTTCAAGTTCACATGAAACATTTTCCAAAATAGATGTTGGGCTGTAAAGCGAGCCTCAGCAATTTCAAGTGACTGAAGTCATATTGAGTATGATCTCTGACTACGGAGGAAATAACCTAGAATTAGTAAAGGAAAAGTAACTAAAATTAGTAAAGGAAAAGTAACTAAAAAATCCCCCCAAATAATTAGAAATCAAATAAAAACATTTCAAAATGACCTCTGGATCAAGGAAGAAATAACAATGGTGTTTAGAAAATATTTTGAAATTAACAATAATGAAAGTACAATATGTAGGTAAGCAGTGCTTAGAGGAAATGTATAGCCCTGAATGCTTATATTAGACAGGAAAGAGGTTGAAAAATCAATCATCGATGTTTGCATCTCAGGAAACTTTAAAAAGAATAGCATATTAAACCCAAAGAAGGAAGGAAAGAAATTGCATAGCTGATAGCAGAAACCAATGAAATAAATAGCTGATCTAAAATAGAAAACATCAACAAGCCAAAAGTTGTTTCTTTGATAAATCAATAACTTATATAAATACTTAACAAACTAATAAATAAAGGAGAATATGCAAATTACTAATATCAGAAATAAAGAGGAGAATTTACTACAGATCTTACAGACATTAAAAGAATAATAAGATATTATGAATAATTTTATGCCAATAAATCTGAACTTGACTGTGTTCATGAAATCATGGACAAATCCCTTAAAAAGCTCAACTCACTAAAATGGATAGTAGAAAAGAGTAGTATATCCAAATAGTTTTGTATCTGTTAAAAAGTTGAATTTATAATTAAAAACCTATCTACAAAGGAAACTCTTGGCTGGATGGCTTTGCTGGGGAATTTTCCAAACATTTAAGGAAGTAGTAATATCAATCTTGTATAAACTTTCAGCAATAGAGCCAGAAAGAGCACTTCCAAATTCATATTTTTAGTGAGTCCACTTAACCCTGATATCTAATCCTTGCAGTGACATTGTAAGAAAAGAAAGTTTCATTCCATTATCTCTCATAAACACAAATGTTAAGATCCCAAATAATCATTAGCCAATCAAACCCAGAAGTATATAAAATGCATAAAACATGTGGATTTATTACAGTAACTGAAAAGTTGCTTTAGCATTGGAAAATCAATCACTGTAATTCAACACATTGACAGAATAAAAGAGAAAATCAAATGATCATCTCGACAGATACAGAAAAGACATTTAGTAAAATTTAACACTTGTTCATGATGACAATAAAAGCTCTCAACAAACTAGGAATACAATGGAAATTCCTTAATTTAATAAAATTTATCTACAAAAAAACCCCTACAGACAACATCATATTTAATGATGAAAATAATTTCTTCTTCTATCACCACCATACTAGTTAGTATAGTAAGTCAAGAAAAAGAAACAGTAGATGTTTCTTTTGGAAACTGGAAAGAAGGAAAGTTAGTAAAACAGTCATTTTTCATAGTACATACATACACATATGTATGTGTATATAGAAAATTTAAGCCTGGGCAACATAGCAAGACCCCGTCTCTGAGAAAAAGAAGAAAAATTAGCTGGGCATGGTGGCACACACCCATAGTCTCTGCTACTCAGGAGGCTGATGCAAGAGGACCCCTGGAGCCCAGAAGTTCAAGATTGTGATGAGCTATGAGCTATCAGCCTGGGTGAGAGAGAAAGACCCTGTTTATAAAAAGAAAAAGAAAGAAATTCAGAAGAATCTTCAAACAAGATACTAAGAACTTATAAGTGAATTTAGCAAAGTCTCTGATACGGTGCCAGTGTGCATGTATTATATGCTATTTGTTAATTACATATAAAATCCACAATTGGAGATTAAAATTTTAGAGCACCATCAAAAAAGTATTAATAACTTCCTAGAAATAAATTTAATGAAAAATGTGCAAAACTTGAGTTGAAAATACCAAAACATCGTGGAGAGACATTTAAGAAGAACTCAAGAAAGGGAAAGAATTACCATGTTCATGAAAAGATATAGCATTGTGAAGTTGTCACTTTTCTGCAAGCTGACATGTGTAGATTCAATACAATTCCAATCGATATTTTGGAATTGATTGGAACTGTTTTTGGACTTTTTTTGGAAATTGACAAGCCGATTCCAAAGTTTACATGAAAATGCAAAGGACTATAACAACCAAGATAGTAATGACAAACACAGTTGGTGGATTTTTACTACCAGTTATCAAGACTTAAGGTAAAGCTACAATAATCAAGACAGTATAGTATTGGTGCAAGGACAGGTGAATGGAACAGAATAGCCTCAAGCAACATACTCATCCATGTACATCACCTGATGTATGATAAAGGAAGCACTGTAATTCAGTTGGAAGAAAATGTTCTTTTCAATAAATTGGGCTGAATTAATTGAATTTCCATACAGGGAAAGAAAAAATTCCTTGGCTCCATACTTCACATCATTCACAATATTAATTTTAAGTTAATGATAGACCCAAATTTAGAAGAAAGCCTGGATAATAGATAATTATCTTCATGACATTGGGCGTAGACAAAGATTTCCTAAACAAGTCACAAAAAAAGCACTAACCATAAAAAAAACTGGACCACACTGAAATTTAAAATTTCTGTTTGTCAAAAGACTCCATTTAAGAGAATAAAAAGGTGAACCACAGACTGAGAGAAATTACTAGCAAGACATAGGTCTGACAAAGGACTCATATCCAAAATGCATACAGGGCTCCTACAAGCCAATAAGAAATAGACTAACAATTCAATTAAAAACCGACCAAGGAATTTGAACTGGCATTCCACAAAAGATGATAACCAAATGTCTAATAAACACATGAAAATGTTCCCAACGTAATTAGTCACCAGAGAAATGAACATAAAACCACGGTAGGACACAACTACACACATACCAGAACGAACGCAATTAAAAAGGCAGATGATACTCAGTGTTGGTGAACCATTTTCTGAAAAATGTTGAGAAATATCTACTAAAGCTAAAAATATCTCTGTCCTGTAATCCAGCAACTCCACTCTGGGTCTGTGCCTAAGAGACGTGAGTGTGCACATCCAACAAAAGACATATGCGAGGATGTTCATAGTGGCTTTCTCGTAGTATGAGCTACTACCATCCCCACTACCATTATTTCTGCCTTCATCATTGTCATCATCACCACCACTGTCACCATAACCCCATCACCATCATCACCAAAACTCTACCGTCACCACCAATACCTGCATAACCAGCAGTCACCACAATCGTTCAGTCACTGCAACTACCGACACCACCCACCATCGTCAACATCTCCACGGTGACTGCCACCATCACACTATGACCATGACTACCATCCTCACTGCCGTCCTTTGGCATCTGGGCTTCTCCACTTGAGGAAGTTAAAGATGCGGCACCTGGGCCTCCAGCCAGTGGGAACTCCCACCGCTACCCCCTGCCATCGACGATGGTACTGCCTGTTCCCACGGCTGGGACTGAGGTCCTCTGTGTCCCTCTCCCCTCTTCACCCTGTTTGGAGTCGGTCCTGTATTGGCAGACTGCACCCCTTCCTTGAGAGCAGTGGGACCCCTCGGGCTGAGAGGGGACAGAGGGAAGGCCTGCAGGGAGACTCAGAGCACCCTCAGGAGGTGGGGGCCCTGCCCCCACTAGAGGGCAGCAGAGCCCCACGCCACCGTGGCCCTGGGCTCCTCACAAAGGAAGCTTTGTGGAGTGTGGCCCTGCTCTTTCTGTGCTTTCCCTGAGCTTGTGCACCGCCAAGGAGCTGACCAGGCCTTCAAGACGCGCTCTCTGAGTGCGGGAATAAAGCAGCACTGAGTAATCAGGAGACCCTCCCAGGAGCCCCCGCCCCTGGGTCCATGCCCTTCCATCCACTGTCCTCGCTTCAGCCCCAGCTTTCCTGGGAAAACCCTCCCGGGAACGGAGTCTGAGCTCCCGGCCTGGGACTCAAGGCCATTCTGGCTCTGCCTCCTGCTGACTCCTCTGGCTGTCCCCCTCACTGCCCCGCCCCTGCTTCCTGTGTTCCAGTCCCCGAAGCTTTCCTTTGAGTCCTCTGCGCTAGTGCCCATGCTTTTGCTGCTGCCAGGAGGACCCTCTTCCGCCCGGTGGCCTCGTCCCGCGAGCTTTCCCCTAGAAAGCTTTCCTGTCACCCCCCTACCAGGCAGGTCAGGTTACAGCCCACATCTGTGACCCCACAGCCTCCTGGGCTGCCCCTGCCGCAGGACTCATCACGCTGCTCTTCTCTTCCCGTCTGTCGGGGACAGAGACTGTGACTGCGTCACCCTGTGGTGTCTGAGCCAGCACAGGGCCCGGCACACGCCAGGGGCTCAGGAAATGTGGGTGGAAGGAAGGGCCCAGGGAGGAGGATGGGAGACTGGTTCGAGGGCACACCCCTGCATCCCTCCCCATCTTCCGACTCTCTTCCCTCCCTTCCTCTTGGGGTTAACCTCGAATGCTCCACTCCGTGCAGTTAGGACTCATTCGTCACGGAGATTGTCAGCTCCTGCCACAAAGCTGCTCTCAAACGTGCCCAGAAATGGGTGCCATCCCAGCCGGGGCTGAGCTGGCCTCTCAGACGCAAGCATCTGCTACAAAGTGAGAACTCCCAGAGGGTGGGGGACAGGCCCTGCCAGGCCCAGGTAAGCCTCCTGTCAGCGCCCCCTGCTCCTTCCAGAACCCCCAGGGCGCGTCCCCATTAGCCAGGTGTGGAGACTGAGGTCTCGGTGGGCAAAGGCTGAGCCCAGGCTGTGGCTCGCCTGCCGGACGATTGCATGGCACCGAGGTGGAGCAGAGATGAGAAAGAAGCCCCGAGAGGAGGAGGCTCTCCCTGTATCACAGGATGCTCACTTTTCATGACTACAATGTACCCCCATGGAGGAAAAGCCAGATGGGTCAGGGCTTTTGAAATTTCCCAGGGTTGTGAAATTTCCCGAACAGAGCTTGCCGTAATCTTTCATTAAAACGTGAGTGTAGGCCACAGGACTCATTTCATTTCACGACATCCTCCAAAGCAGGGACTTTAAGAGAGCATTGAATTAACTTCTCCCTGGCTCCCTACCCCATTTTACAGGTGGGAAAACTAACGGGGCCAGCACGGGCTGCAGCAGCAGTTGCATTGGTGGCAAAGAGCGGTGAGTTTGGGGAGAGATGGAGAGAGCCACGACCACCTGTGGTACCCCTGGGCTACCAATCTTTCCCCTCAATGCCTGGTCCCTCTCCTCCCTCATGGGTACTGGCTGCCACGCCAGGCTTCCCGCTGGACAAAGAGCTTTGTGTCCCTGGAGATCACATCCCAGAGCCCAGACGGGGCTGACGCAGAGCCACACCCTCCACATGTCCGTTTGATGACTGCATGATGGTCACGCAAGGGAAATGGGACGCCCTGAAGCCAGCCTTCATCCTTTGGTAAAGATGTGCCACCACCGGTGTTTGTGAAATCAAAGGACCCCGGGGTGGTTGGGACTCCCTGTCATTTCCAGGATCTAGCTCTTCTCCCTGGGAACGTAAGTGGCTTTCCGCTGAGTCAGTGCCTACCCGCGTTCATCCAGGAATAACTTACCTCTGAGCTGGATGACTTCCTCTGAAAGCGATAATGTCACTACGTGAGAAATGTTAAGGACCATCTCTTGCACAAGGACGCCTCGTGGGTCTGGAACCTTCTGGGCCAGAGGGATGGGAGTCAGTATTTACTGAACAATGGGCATTTTGTTTCCTATTTCCTTTTAAGTAATTGTCAAAGCAAACCTCTGAGTCTGGCACAACTGCCCTCGTTTTACAAATGAGGAAACTGAGGCTCAGAGATGTGCAGTAACTTGTCCAAAGTCGTGCACTCACTGAGTGGCACGGTGGGCATCTTTCTGTCGCCAGCACTTGGGTTCTGTCCTCTACGCTTTGCAGCCAAACCTCTTGGATAACTGGAGATGGCTTTTAAATACACAACTTGCCTGCACTCAACCATCTCCACCGAAACACGTTTCCATATTGTCTTTCCCACCGCCCTGGCTTCTTCCCTGGGGGATACTGAGTCAAACTTTAAGCAGGTGGATCTCCACCCTGGCAGCAGATGACCTGGAGACCTGGGCCCTGTCCCCAGAGATTCTGACTAATCAGTTTGGGAGGTGGGGTCAGGGCATCTGTATCTTTAAAACACCCGGGCGATGCTAACGCACAGCAGGGCTGACAACTGTGGCTTTGTGTTTTTCTCAGCGACCTAAGTCATCTCATCCAGTATACGTATTGGACTAGATTCTGACAGAGTTTTTCTGGGGTCTGGTGGGCATTTTGAGACCTACGTCTGCCTTTCGAGTCCATCCGCCCTTCTCTGGGGACCAAATTTCCCGATGGGCCCATCCTGATGAGGTTCCTGTTCCTTTTGTGCATTTTAGCTTGGAACCCACTGAGAAATCATATACAGAACTGCCACAGGCCCTGCCTGCAGGGCCCTTAGGGTCCTTTAAGAATTTTCCAGACCTTTCCTCCCTCCTAGGTGTCCTCCACACACCCATGACGGGAAGCTGTGCAAAGTGTGATGTGCAGCTGCACATTGGACTTGGAAGTGAATTCAGCACCCCCAAAACACCTATAATGTGCTGCGTCATGAACTCCATGCTAACAATCCACCGTGCCATTTGGTTGTGAACATGGAGTGGCTGGATCTTCTCCCAGGAAGCCCTCCTGGATTGGGATGGGAGCCCACCTGTGAGGACCCACAGCGTCCCACTTTTCCCAGCCTCGTGTCCTTACCCATTTGCTGGCGGTGGGAGTAAGGTGTCAAACTCTCTCTGCCTCATAGAACTCTAAGCTCTCTAGAACCTCTCAGCTCTCAGGAACTGCTAGAAGAATCTGAGTAGATGCTCAGGGCATATTCGTGAAACCGAACTACTCATAGAAGCAGCTGGAATTCAATGTCATGGGAGTACAGGAGAGGAATGTGACTCCTGACCAAAGAGCAAGGGTTGGGGAGTCCAGCAAGACTTCCTGGAGGAGGTGGCATCGAGACAGGCTTGAAAAGATGAGTAGAAATTGGGGTAGGCCGAAGAGAGAAGAAGGGCATTTCAGGAGAAAGGGAATAGCACAAGCAGAGGCCCGGAGGGGAGACAAGTTGAAGTTCAGTTGAAGTTCAGCTTGGTGGGATGGAAGGCTGGGAAGATCGGTGGCTCATACTCCAAACCTTCAGAGGCCAAAAGCTTTCTTGGAAGCTGGAGAAGAGTCCTGGCTAAAAACCCGTCACTCCCTCACTCTTGGGATGAGCAGCGCGTGGGGATGCCCCTCCTTCAGGCTCTTCCTGGGAACCCACCCTTCACCCCTACCCCCGCCTTATCTGCACGGAGGACACTGAGTTCCCGGGGCCTGGGTGGGTGCCAGCCCCACCGCCGACTGGCCGCTCTGGCAGCTAAAGGAGCTGGAACGTGGGGCCGGGACTTCCACTTCCCAGAAGCCAAGCCCTCAAACTGGTCCCTCCGGAGCAGCACGAAGCACGCCTCCGGAGCTGGAGTCATCGTGCCCCGCGTCATTGCTCAAGGGACCCCCAGCACAGACAGTCTCGGCGTTCCCCTGGGTTAATCAGAAGGAGGCAGGGCCAGTGGCATCGAAGTCCCCACCTGCGCCGGGGAGCTGGGATTTCCAGAAGCAAACACTGCCTCTGCCTCTCCGGGGAAGGCTGGGGGAGACACAGCCCCCCAGAACCCCAAGACTCTCATCAGTCCCCAGACAGAGCCATATCCTCTCATCCAGCGTAGGTGGGCTTGATTAGCACCGGTTTCTGGGGCTCCATACCCCTTCATTTCTTCCTGCCAGCCCCATCTACCTGGACACCCCCCCTCACCAGTTTCCATGAACTGGACCTTCTGGTCCCTGCTCAGAATTAAAGGGCCTGAGTTCTCTTAGCCATACCTCCCTCCCCTGCACACGCTCGCCTTGGCACTACCACTACTGCTGTTATTTCTATTAATACCACTATTGCTACCTCTGACTGCTGCTACTACTAGTGCTTCACTACCACTATTCCACCTGCACTTCTTACTACTACCACCAATAGTAATTCTACTACTATTAGTAATGGTATATAAGTACTAGTAGTATTTCTTACCATGCTACCAGTCCTTGTACTACTACTATTACTACTGGCAATTCTTCAACTACTACTAGCAGTACTTCCACTACGATTACTACTAGTGCTTCTGCTACTGCCGCCACTATTGCTTCTGCTAGTATTTATACTACTACCATTGTACTGCTACTGCTACAACGATAATGATGTACTATTTGCTGCTACTCCTAATAGCAGCGAGCAACATGGATTATACACACTGGGCCAAGGACAGAGCTAGGCACTCTGTAGCAATTGATGTAATTTAGATCAGAGTGACAGGTTTCTGTGGCATTAATATTCTCTCTCCCTTATAGGTAGGGAAACGGAGGCATGTAGAAGGTAAGTAACTTGCCCAAAGTCACAGGGACAGTAAAAGCTTGAATCAAGATCTCCTCAGCCACCTGGCTATGGGGGCCAAGTCTGAGATCTGGAATCCTTCTTCCCATCCTTTGTCTGGGTTCGTGTACGTCCTTATCCCGAGTCTTCTGGAAAGAATTTTTGAAGTTGAAGAAGGGAAGGGACCTGCCTCTACAGAGGTCCAGAGTGCTGTGAGGAATGTACACAGTAGGTTCTCGACACAGGTTATTTGCATAAACTGGATTCTCATAACGAGCCTTCGAGGTAGGGACGAGGATGCAGATGTTGCAGTGGGGGACATCGAGACTTTCAGAAATGCTGTGACCTGTCCTGGAGGTGAAGTTGGGACCGGACACTAGAGCTCAGTCTTTCCCTGACCTCGACTGCAAAGTGGACTGTCCACCCCAGCCACAAGCTCTTCTGCATGCATGGCGCTTCAATCTGCAAAGCTCCCGCATCTGTTATTTAATTCTTGCAACCACGCTCAGAGGGGGGGATCGACTCCACTGTGTAGATGAGAAAAATGAGGCTCAAAATGCGAAGGCGACTTTTGAAGGGCTCCTGAGGAGGCCCTGGCAAATCCAGAACCAAGCCAGCCCCTCCCCACTAGCCTGGGGGTAGGGGGCTTCCAGCTGGAAGAGTCCAAGAGGTCTCTCTTGGGACAGCCCTCCTGCTGCTCCCTGTCCAGCTGCCGTCGGCCCTGGAGAGCCCACAGCCCCAAGGGGCGGAGAGATCTGGTTATTTCCAGCCTGGTACTTAAGGGCTGGCCGGGGAGGAGGGTGCGGGCTGGCTGGCGGGCTCTGTCCTCCCCAGAGGGTCTGGCCTTTGGCTGCGGAGACCTGGGCAGGGGTTGGGTACTCCTGTCCAAGCCGCCTAGGCCGCCAAAGCTGGGCGGGCATCCCGAGAGAGGGCAGGCCACCCCTCCCCCCAAAGGCAAGAGCACGCAGCCAAAGGCACACAGGCGGCCTATTCAGCCCCTGCAGCTCTCGGACCCCGGCCTGGCAGCGGCCCTCAGGTGGAGGCCCTGCCCCTGCTGTGCTCGAGAGATTGAAAGAGCACAGAGCAGTTCTGATCAGGGCCTGACAGCCGGTTAAGATCGAACCCCTCCTGCTCTGAGCGCCTACTTGGTGCCATCCTTCCTCCCAGCAGCTCTACAAGGCAGAAATCACCCCCACAGGTCCCTCTCCCACTTGTGCGAGGGGTAGTCACCACACTGACTCCCTCTCAAGGCACTCAGTGTTTCCTGCCCCAGGCCCTTTGCATGTACTGTCCCCTCTGCTGGAAGCTGATCCACGGCTTCTCACGTGATTGGCTCCTCTATCTTCAGGTTTGAATTTAAACAGTCACCTTCTAGCGATGTCTTCCCTGGCTCCCTTGACCGATAGTTTCCCCCACGTCACATACACCACCTTCCTCTGCTTTCTTCTCAACATTTGTATTTATTTTTTGTTGTTTGTCTCTCTTGCCCACGAGGGCAAGGACAAAGTATTTATGGACCATCGTGTCCCCAAGATCCAGCGTAGGGCCTGAGACACAGAAAAGATATTCACTGAATGAAGGCGTAGAAGGGAAGTGAAGGCACCTGCCCACGTCCTCACTGTCAGAGGGGCGTTGCCAGCATGCAGACGCAGGTCTGTCTCCTGAGGTGCCAGGCCACCTGTGAGCACACGCAGCGCGGACACCACAATCCTCCCCGTGTGTTTTTTGTCAGCCCCAGAGACACGTTCTTCACCCACAGGGCTGGGCACCTTCTCCAGTGTCCCTCAGGTCCTGGCACCTCTGCTCGCATGTTTCCACAGGACAGGGAGCTCACCCCATCCCCTGCAACCTAGAAGGTCACTGCCAATGCTCCGTGACCTTCGGGATGCTGGAAGGGGCCATTCTTCACAATTTTCTCAAATGCTGAAGAGGAAGACTTTCTGTCATTGGCAGAAGGCATTAGGCTTCGACATTCCATTCGTTCATTTCTTTTCTGAGCCCCAAGCATGGACCAGGCCCGCGGTCACAAAGAAGAAAGCAAAACAGCCCGCCTGGCGACTGCCTGTTCAATGCTGTGTAAGGTCTGTTCTGGCCTTGGAGCCCCGGCACAGGCCTGGTGGTGGCGGAAGGCAGGTGACAGAGGGGATACGTGGTGTAGATCAGACGCGTCTGAAAGTTTACTATGCACACACTTGCCCAGGGATGTCAAGACACAAATTCAGGCACAGCAAACCTGGGTAGAGATTGTGTGTTTCTCCCGTGCTCTCGGGCACGTCGGTGCTGCTAGCACACGGACCGCACTTTGAGTAGCAAGGCGTAGACCCAATTGACAGATGAGGACAGTGAGGCCCAGAGTGAGTAGGGGACTTGCCCAGGGTCACCCGGCCAGGCAGCAGGAGCTGAGAGGGGACGGTCCTCCTCCCCTGGCCAGGGCTCTGGAATTCGCGGGCCGGGCCGGGCTCAGAGTGCCTTTGTGAGGCCGGGCATACCTAGACGCACCCGGCCGCCGGCGCTGCCCGTGAATAGCGGCCTCTTTCCTTCCTGCGCGGCGGCCGGGCGGGCGCAGGCCCACGCGCCCCTCCTCGCTCACACTCGCGCTCGCTCGCACCCCCCGGCCGGCCTGCCTGCCCTCCCTGTTTGGGGAAAGTCAACAAGACCATTTGAAAAGTCTTTCTGTGTGGAGAATCTGTTTGTATAGGGGGAGGAAACAGAGAGCTGGCCAATAGGTAGAAATATTAATGAAGCTTGTTATAAAGGGCCCATTCACGGCGCTCCGAGTAAATAGGGCTCTTGTCGGGCTGCCACGTTATCTGCCAAGTTCAAGAATGCGGTTTGAAAAAATAGAATTTAAAGGGGTGAGGTGGAGCCTTCCATGGCTGGCCTGCGGGGCCGGGGCCGAGCGCAGGAGGAGGCTCTGCCGTGGAGGGCTGGGGCCGGGGACACTGGGTGCTGGGCCTTGGGGTGCGGGCTGCCCAGGCAGGGGCAGGAGTGGGGCCGCCGGAGCACGCAGCCCAGAGAGAAGTCCCGTCCCCCGGCGTGGGATCCCCTGTGCTGTCCCTCCCTCCCCTTGGTGCCGGCCCAGGGCTGGCGATTCCTCTGCTCAGGCCCCGGCCCAGGGCACCTCAGTTCCCCTGCCTGGGATTTTGCCCCTTGGGGTGCTGGTGGAGGGGGTGTCTGAGCGGCAGGAAGAGGACTTTGCAGTAACTCTCAGCCCTGATGCCGTGCTGGTCCACGCCCCTCAGCCACCTTCTCCCAGCCCCTCACGAAGTCCTGCTTTGTGAACTGTTACCCAAACATGACAAGGCAGCCCCTCTGTGCCAGGCACCGTCCTCAGTTCTGGGGACCCTGATCCAACAAGAAACTGGCGGAAGCGAGTCCTGGTTCCACTACAGACTTGCTGAGCGACCTTGAGCTGGTCTTTTTCCTTCTCTGAGTCGGACAGCTCAGCCGTTTATGCTCTTTCTTGGGCCCCTCTGTGCCAGGCACCGTCCTCAGTTACCCAAACTGTTACTGTAAACACAACTGTTACCCAAACTGTTACTATGGCACCAAGACTGGGAAAGGGGAAGGGGAAAGAACCCAGGCTCTTGGGCAGGGCCCAAGAAAGAGCATAAACGGCTGAGCTGTCCGACTCAGAGAGGGAAAAAGACCAGCTCAAGGTCGCTCAGCAAGTCTGTAGTGGAACCAGGACTCGCTTCCGCCAGTTTCTTATTGGATCAGGGTCCCCAGAACTGAGGACGGTGCCTGGCACAGAGGGGCTGCCTTGTCATTGAACACGCACAGTGTCTTATTTTTAGCCCTGGACGTAAAGAGATGTGTGAGCAGGGGCCGTGTCTTACGCTCACTTGGCCCCCGGCCGGCTGTGTGGCCCTGGGCAGGTGACTTTGCCCCTCTGAGCCTCAGCCTCCCCATCGGTAAAATGGGGTCACTGAGACCAAGCCCTCCTGTTGAGAAGACTGGACGAGAGAGTGCTGGGGAAGTGCCCAGCACGAGGCCAGGCCCTCGGTGGGTGGCCTGGGAATGGTGGCTCAGGGCATTTCTTTTCCTGTCCCAACCTCTGGTCCAAGGGTAGAGACTCTGGGAAGACTGTCCCCTCCGCTTTGGGTTCCAGGGGATGGTTTCCACTTGGACGCTAGCAGGTGGGTCTGTGCGGAGGGTCACAGGAAGCTGCTAAATTGGGAGTCAGGGGCTTCTTCCAGGGACAGCATTTAGGAGGCACAGCCACAGCTGTGTGTGGCTGTCACAGGGGGCTGCAAACTGGCCCTGCAGGAAGCCATGGCCAGCAGCGATGACCTTCCTTCCCCTCCCCATGGGGCTGCACAAAATCCTCCTCTGTCACACAAGAGTTAACCTACATGTGAAGGGACGTTTACATTGGCTTTTCTTTGCAAATAAAAGTGGGGAGGGACTCTTATAAAACAAAACGGAAATAATCCATGCAAAAACGAAATGAAAAGTTTTAAAAGACTCTGCCAGGAGCTTGCTGTGTGACCTTGAACGGTGAGGACTTAAGGGGAAGTGGGTGCCATCCCCTGTAAGGAGAGGTGGTGCAGGCTGTGGCCGTGAGCGCCGGCTTTGGGGCTCACAGACCTGGGCTCTGCTCCTCACTGGCTGTGTGACCTTGAGCAAATGATGGACGTCTCTGGGCTTCCATTTCTTGTCTGTACAAGAACAGAGAAGAGAGGGTTAAAGTATGGGATGGCCCCTGGCACATTGTGGATGCTCATTAAATGTCAATTTCCTTTCCTTTCTGGGCCTCTTGGCAAGTCCAGGGGAAGTGTCTGACAGGTCCTACCAGCCAGACTCGAGAGAGACAGCCCAGCAGGCCCCAGTGCCTGCACTCCAGCTCAGTAGCCTAATGCTGACTAACGCCTGTACAGCCCTTTACAGTTTGCAAAGCATCACCTACTTGCCTTCAGAACCTCTTGAGAATCCCATGAGGTGGCCACAATAGCATTTATTTAATAACATGCTATGGCACCAAGACTGGGAAAGGGGAAGGGGAAAGAACCCAGGCTCTTGGGCAGGGCCCAAATCTGTCTTCATTCCCTCAACTTCAGCAAATATTAACTGAGGACTTGTTATGTGCCAGGCCCTGTGCTGAGTGTGGGAGATACAATAGTGAGTGAAAACAGACACTGATGGATGGGTGATGGATATATGGATGGATGGGTAATGAATGGATGATGATAGATGGATGGATGGTGGATGGATAGATGGATGAATGATGGATGGATGGGTAAAGGATGGGTGGATGGATAGATGGATGGATTATGGATGGATGATAGATGGTTGGATGGATAGATGGATGGATGGATGATGGATGGATGGGTAATGGATGGATGGATGGATGATGGATGGATGGATGGATGGATGATGGATGATAGATGGTTGGATGGATAGATGGATGATGGATGGATGATGGATGGATGGGTAATGAATGATGGATGGATGGATGATGGATGGATGGATGAATGATGAATGGATGGGTAATGGATGTATGGATGGATGGATGATAGATGGAGGATGGATAGATGGATGGATGGATAGATGGATGGATGGATGGATGATGGACGGATGTATAGATAGATGGATAGATGGATGGATGGATGGATGATGGATGGATGTA